>MU204235.1:8640774-8647704 GCA_017309775.1 Paedocypris sp. Pulau Singkep | reverse complement strand
AGAGAGAGAGAGAGAGAGAGAGAGAGAGAGAGAGAGAGAGAGAGAGAGAGAGAGAGAGAGAGAGAGAGAGAGAGAGAGAGAGAGAGAGAGAGAGAGAGAGAGAGAGAGAGAGAGAGAGAGAGAGAGAAAGAAAGACAGTGACAGAGAGATGGACAGAGAGTGAGGGAGAGAAAGGCAGACAGACAGAGAGAATAAGAGAGAGAGGAAGAGGGTGAAGAAACAGAGAGAGAAACAGGCAGACAGAAAGAGATGATGAAGAGATGTAGAGAGAGACAGAGAGAAAGCAAGAGCGAGTGAAAGAGAGAGAGAAAGAAAGAGAGAGAGACAGAGAGAAAGAAAACGAAAGAGAGAGAGAGAGAGTCAGACGTGACTCCGCGTGGCAGTTGTAGTCGTGGCTCGGCTCTTTTACTCATCACTAGGCTGAATGATGCGCGACGCTCTGACATCACAAGGCTGGAGGAGGCGGGACGGTGACCTTGCTGCTCTCAGGCGGCGAATCACGGCGCAGATTTATCCTCAGGTGCGCGGCCGGCGGTGATCAAACCCGCGACTAAATAGCGGCGGCGTGATGAAAGAGGGCAGAGGGCGACGGCGGCTCTGCTGATATAGAGATAATCACAGCGGCACAAGGTCAGCAGAACGCGGCTCATATCGACGAGGAGCGCCGCTGATCTCGTCAAAAGCCTCGTCAGGTGGTCACGTGGTGCGTGTCGGTTTGAGACTCGGAGACGCAGCCTCGTTCTGAATTCAGCGCGGGCCGCCGGTGAGACACGTGACTTGTAATTCATCCACGCACGGACGTGAGCAGAAACCGAGCGGGAGACACCCGGTGCCCGTTCAAGAGCAGCTCGCTCTGTTTTTACATCACCCGCCACTTTGTCAGTTGATGCGCTGATTGGATTTATTTATGGTGGTTTTCCCAGTCTAAATCAATCCATTCGGGTTCAGTCATCCTGGAGAAAATTACATTTCACAGAAGGGTCAATAGAGCAAAGATCTGCAAATGTATATTGATAGATGTGTGTGTGTGTGTGTGTGTGTGTGTGTGTGTGTGTGTGTGTGTGTGTGTGTGTGTGTGTGTGTAGTTGTAAATATGTAAAGTGAGTACATACAACTTTCTCTAAAAATAAATGTAATACATACACGTATATGAGAGAGAAAATGAGACAGATAGAGAGAGATACTGAGACGGATAGAGAGAGAGTGTGAGAGAGATCTAAAAACTAATTTAATACAAACATACACGTATATTGTGTATATAACGTACATAAACGCATATAACGTAAACATACATGCCAAAATTGTATAGAAATGAGAGAGAGAGATTCAAAAAACTAATTTAACACACACACATACGTACAGTATATGATGTAATTATGCTAAAATTATATAGAAATAGAATAGAGTTATAATGTGTAAGAGAAAGAGAGAGAAAGACAGACAGACAGACAGTGGAACGGACAAGATTCGATGCCGTTTAACATGATTATCAATGTAAATACAACAATCAATCGATCGCGCTATCAAGTCGCCTGATCGCATGTAAATATACGGAGGGAGATCAGAGCAATACTCATCATGTTTATCACGTATCTGTGAAGTCCGCGTGCCGCTCCGTGCCCTCCCCCAACGCACGGGACGCTGATCAGCGGTATACTGGCGGATCCGAGCCGGGCGGGAGCATCCCCGAGCCGGCCGCTGCAGGCAGCCACAGCCCCTCTCCACCCAGACGCGGAGCAAGCGCACACGGACACCGCCAAATTGGGCTCCGCAGAAAATCAACCCACTCACGTCTCACGGGTGGGGGAAAAAAATACACAACAACACTCGCGGACGAGAAAAAGATGCGTAAATCCAACACGTGATTTGAGATAACGCTTTATTAAGGAAACATTCGGGATCGCTCGACCGGAGGAAAACAGTCCCATCATGTGACTTCCAGAGGTGACACACGCTTTGATTTCCCCGATAAGATACGTTCGCATCCACTAAGTCCACGCCAAAACACTCCACCGTGTCATTCTCCATCATTATACACCCGATTATACTCTGAAATCTCCATTCAAAACAACTTTCCGGACCGCTCTGCACGCGTTCCGTCCACGCACAGCCACCAACAGGCGAGCCGTGAATGGGTCGTATTTGTGCGTGGACCAGTCACGTTTAAAAGCCCCTTTCCCGAAAACACAACAATCGCGTGATGCTTTTACATCCCTTCGGTTAAACACGGCGTTAATGCCTCCTTTGTTCTGGCTGGCTTGATTGAGCACATCCATCAGGAATCCCCTCCACGTCTAATCTCGCTCCTCCGACCCCGCGATGTGCTCGAGCGGCACAGACGGGGCGACGAGCACCGTCTCCCCGGTCCGCACGGTCCCCGAATTCGGCAGAATAAAGCGCCGCGAGGATCAATCAGCCGCGCGAGTGTTTCACGTACCTGTTTCCGTGAGCAACAGTTACATCCACGGCCGCGGTGCTTTGAAGCCTCCGTGTGATCGTCGAGGGTGGAGCGGGAGATTTCTCGTTGTTTTGGACGGGGATCAACAAGCGAAGCAAGCCGTAAATGAGCTCACGGCGTCGGTGACATGGTATTTCTCTCGACCGTGCCTCCAGAAAGCGTCGCGCTTCACTTTGGAAGCGTGGAGTCGGGATATCGCTTTAACTCGGACCGTACCACTGCTGGCGGGGGTGCGCGCCGACGCTTCGGTGACAAACGCACGTTTCGACAGATATATCACGCGGATTATATTTAGTCAAACGGCCTATTCGATTTAGAGTATTACGGCTTATAATAGCGCTCGTGCGTGTGATTGACAGTTTTGATCAAGTCGGTTATCATACCAAACCCCGCCCCTGTCGTAATGACTTGTGGTAAGGCCGCACCCTAATTTAAGATTCTCTAGCAACCCAGATGTGGAGTAGCGTTAGAACAGACGGATGCGTCTGGATCGCTACAATTAAGGTCATTTTGTTGGGATATTTAACGTAGTGTGTGTTTTTATCACTTGTGCGTTGATCTGGTTGATGAGTGATGTGAAGGTGTAAGAGATGGAGAAATGTGTAACAATGGACATCAGCTCTGCCTAAATGTGCAAGACATATCCAACCTGGGCAATGAACAGAACATCAACAGCACGCTGAATGAGAAAGATTACACTTTTTACACTGTTCATTGTTGTTGAATAGAATAGAATAGAATAGAATAGAATAGAATAGAATAGAAAAATGTTTTATTACGCAACAATCTCCAGAATGAGTTGCCAGTCTGAGCATTTGTTTTATTGGGTTTTGTTGTGTTTCTGAGGTGTCCTTGAGTGCTCAAAGGCGCCTATAATCAAAATGTATGATTATTATTGTTGTTGTTGTTGTTGTTGTTGTTGTTTTTGGTGTTGTAGTAGTAGTAGTATTTGTATTATTGTTTATTAGTCCCACAGCAGGGAAATTGCACCTTACAACAGAGTATACACAGAGCGAGAATACTGTATATACAAACACAGTTCAATAAATAAACAAACATCTATACAGAAACATAAACAACACAGCACATATCAAAATTTTGCAACAAAAAAAAAAAAACTTCAACACAGAAAAACAGGGAATTTTCTGCTGGACTGAGTTTGGCCCTCAACTATATTCACTTTTTCTCCTGTGGCCCCCAGAAAAAATAAATGCCCACCCCTGATATATAGGAGCCGAGGAAAAAGAGCATCTAAGCGTAACACGTTTGAAAACTCTCGAGTAATTTGATTTATCCGGTGAAGATTTCTCAGAGGTCACAGGATTTTCCCAGACTGAGTAAACGTGAGTTCATACACACACACACACACACACACACACACGTGACAGTATTTACACCGTCTTCTGACGTGAGAAACTCGGGGGCAACCCGCTTGTTTTATTGCGATTTCCTTTAATGAAGTTTGATGTAATGTGCAAGCAAATGCATTAGCCATTTAATCCAGTTATTCAAATGCTGTGGTGCGGTAAATGGCTGTTTGTGGAAGATGGCGCTCCGCGGTAAACAAACTCAAAAATCGGCTAATGTGAGCAAAGGAAATGTATAATTCGGTGCCGATGGTGCTTTCAATCGCGGGCTGTAATAGCCTCTGAAACGACTTCACTAATGCGTTTCATAACCTCTGAATCTACAGGGCCAAACTCTGGGTGTTTTATAGCGGAGACGCTCAAACTGCTAATGAAGGGCTGAACATCACTTGTGGATGAACAACCGTGACTTTACCATACATTTAGAAGTGAATTGCATAATTGTTTTTGTGAATTTCCTTCCACGGTCAAAAAACAGTGAGAGTGTGTGTCTGTGTGTCCCGCTCTGTGATTGGCTACCAATACAGGGGGTGTGTCCAGCCTTCATGAACCAAAGTATTTGGCTCCGCCTCAAACATTCTCAGAGCAGGGATTCATTTACCATGGAAAAAATAGAAAAGCCAATGAGAAAACAGATGGATGTCATTTATTTTCTCAAATGAGAAAAATGTTGTATATATTTCTATACTGCATGTGTTAATTTCAGAACTACTGTGTAATAACAGAACCCCACCCAGAGAAAACAGAACTCAGCCACTTCCTCCTGCTCTATTTAAGTTCTAAACCTAAAGACCCAAACGGTGTCAAAAAAGAATCTCTGTGTGTGTGTGTGTGTGTGTGTGTGTGTGTGTGTGTGTGTGCCTCCAATTACCCACATACTCCTTTCTTCACATGATGACCTTAAATCCGGGGTCACTACAGGTCAACTCTGCGCACCCCTGCTCTGTGTGTTTTAAAGTCGCCCCGACCGATAACTACCGCTGCTAAAATGCAGTCTGTATCTAAACACTCCGAAAATACTCCCGCGGTGGTTTGGGTGGGTGAAGATGGTGAGGTTGGACTCGGCTGATCTCCTCCTGCGATCCGGCCAGTGTTTGCGCTCGGCACGTTCGGCCCGGCCCGGCCCGGCCCGGCTCTCTTCCTCTGTAATTGTGAGCATCTGTAATTGAAGCCACTTGAGCTCCACAACCACACGAGCCCGGCCAGATGAGCTGGAACATGGCAGCGGGGCGATGATGAAAGAGTGCGGTTTGCCCTGGAAAACGGAGCTAAAGATGCTTCACGCGTGACGCCGCAGGGTGGAAACGTCACGCCGCTTCATCATCATCCTCCTCACAGACGCTCCACAGGCAGAAAGAGACAAATCCAGGAAAATTATCAACATTAAAAGTGTCACAAAGTTGTATGTCAATTTTATTTATATGGCACTTTTCTATAGTGCACCTTCTAAGTGCTTTACAAGGTGTAACCAATGAAAACAAAAGATACATTTTTTTTATCTTTTTTTTTTATCTAAAAGGTAAATCTTTTGTTAAAAGATAAACAAAAGACAATAAAATCAACAGTATAAAACTACAGTGAGAAAAATTAAAAATCATAAAAATAGTCAAAACCTAAAAACGCTGTCAACTAAAAGCCTGTTTAAATAAATGTATAGTCACATGTTATCATCGTGAATTATTTGGTAATCATGATACTATAATATTTGACAAATGACTTTAAAGTAAAGTAAATGTGTTTACTACATACATAAAATAACCACAAATGTACTGTATAGAGACAAAGACATGTTATATGGCATTGAGTTTTTTTTTTATGATATAATTGTAATTGTAATAATAACTTTAATTATATTTAGTTAAAGTGAGGGAGTTTGTCTGTGTGGCCACTAGGGGCTCCTTCAAAATTGCACTCTGAATTTAACCTTGTGTGTGAAGTGACACACACAAACCCGGAGCAGTGGGCAGCCTTAAGCCATGTAGTCGAACCCTCAGTTGCATTGTGTGTGTGTGTGTGTGTGTGTGTGTGTGTGTTCATAGTCTGGAATCTATGGCAGGCAAGCCAGTAGTCAAACTCCAATGTTGGTAATATTATATAGTGTTATATAGCTATGGAAGCATAATGTAAAATCAAAGCGTCCTCAAAACCATCTCCAACCCTGATTAGAAGTTTCTTGTGAGTGAATGAATTGGTGCATCAGGGGAAATAAAGGCGGCTCTTCATCAGAAGGCATGTCGGCCCCCGTTTGATCATGTCACGCGTCCCGGAGTGAATCATGATTTATTACCACTCTTGACTCATTTGATTTTGCCGGAGAAGGTTTAACAGAGGTCAGGCGGCGTCTGCGCCGAAGGTCGTGAGGAAGAAGAGTATTCATGAGATTCCCTCCACACACACTCGTCCGCTTCTTAATGTCTTTACTTCTGCTCGGAGAGCTAGTCACGGTCTGTCTGTCTCTCCACCTTCCATCCATCCATTTGTCAGCACGTTCTTACATTTTTCATTCATCTGTCAGTTTGTCTGTCCATCCATCCATCAACCCATCCATTTTTCTATATATCTTCAAAGTTCTTTCTATTCATTTATCCATCTATCCATCAAACACCACCCTATTTAGACTAATAATCATTATGCAGCGTGTGTGTGTGTGTGTGTGTGTGTGTGTGTGTGTGTCTGTGTGTGTGTGTGATATAGGCACATCAATCATCTTTCTTATTTCCATTTTCCCGTCATAGTCCACATCAAGGATGTAAAATGTGTACTTTTTGAATAACATGTGCGGGTAAAATTGTTAACATAAAAAACGCACTTTTCTCCAGAGTAATAATAAACGAGCCTGGTAAACATGACGCCGCCCCCTAGTGGCGTGAGCAGCGCAGTCCGCGCCCAAACTGTGAGCGTATCAGTGCGCGCGCTCCCGTGATCGTCATGGTAACGGGGGTTTAGACGCGGACCAATAATCACAGTGTAATGTTTCAGTCCGCGTTTCTCAGATATGATTCTACACAATATATGCAGTGATTCAGCCTCGTTTGAGAAAGGGCAAGTGGAGTGTTGGACTGTGTGATGTGATCGCGAAAAGAAAGTTACATCTCTGACTCTTTC
>MU204235.1:8605233-8630172 GCA_017309775.1 Paedocypris sp. Pulau Singkep | reverse complement strand
CAGAACCTCATTCTAAATGTAAAAAAATAATTCTAAAAAAAAACCCTCATTAAAGCGTAGTAGATAAAAGAAGAAAAGAACGTAACTACTTACATGTGCCTGCTGTTTTCGAAAGAGACTGTACAGGGAGAAATATGCATTACATTTTCTAGTTTTTTTGAATTGATCTCAAAGTTTAGATCATTTTCAGGTTATTTATAAAGTGCAATTAACTGTCAAAAAGCGAAACGAGGAATTTCAAGCGAATACGGTATGGGTTTTCAAAGCCACTACTTGTCAATGTCATAATCTGTGTTACGTAAATGATATATTATTTCATTTGAAAGTTCTTAGGAAGTTTCAAATAACTACATGTGTGAGTGAAATGTGAAGTTTCTCTTTACAGGAGTAAAAAGGCTAGTTGGCGAGAGTGATCTCAGCTCGAGTGAAGTGTAAAAACAAGACGTGTGACTGTGACCGCAAAAAACATTTTACAGAGAACAAACAACTTACAGAGAGAGCGATGACTGGCTTCTCTTCATTCACCGTCCGAAACACCACTGGGAAAACGACAGTAGTAGTCCCCATCATTAGAAACTCAACTAAAACCAAAACTCACCAAATTCAGAGTTAAACTAAAAATGTACAGCAGGAAAACTTTTTACTGTTTTTTTTTTTTTAACTATTTTACATAAGTTGGTTACTGAGAATCATTCTACAGTAGATTTTTGCAAATAGTTTTTTTTGCGGTTATTTGCAAAATTACTACAATAGTAATTTGCGGTTGTACTATCGTGCACAGAGAAAACCAACACAGGGAAACATTGAGAAACAATGGATTCTGGGAAATGGAGTCTCAGTCAGTTCTTAAAAGGCTGCAACTTTAATTTGGAAAACTTTTTCATTTCTGGGTCGCGGGGATCTGGACTTCTGTGATCCTCCTTTATCCAAGTCTTTAAACCAAGATGAAGTTCACAACGAATCATCTAGGCAAATTTGTGGCTATTACTATCTCAACTCAATGCGTAAATTATCCCAGACAATGTGAACAGTGAGAAGATGGAAGAGCATCTCATGAATAAATCAGTCAGTTACTCACCAGGTAAGAGCTCGTAGCCCTCGCTGTCCGTCTCTGTAGATCTGGAGATGGGTGGGTGGGGCGTGGCCGCTCTGTTTTTGGGCTTGACGGTGCTGTAGATATCACTGATGACGTTTTTCTGCAAGTGAAAGTTGTCGTAGTGATGGACGGTCAACAGCGGAGGGTCCGAGCCCGATGGAGGCAGTTTGGGCTTGTTGACGGTGGCGTACGTGTCATTCATCCTGGTCTGAGGAAGAGGATGAGAAAGCCGAGCCTTCAGGAGAACTTTTCTGGAACGAGAGAGAAGCATCAGGCGCTTTTCACCAAATCATGGCGTTACTACCTAGGAAACCAGAGAGAAATATTGGACTGGGAAGTCTGGGAATTGAACTTGCAGGTTCGAATCCCACTAAGGCTGCCCACTGCTCCGAGTTTGTGTGTCTCTTTACTGTGTGTGTGTGTGTGTGTGTGTGTGTGTGTGTGTGTGTAACGTATCTGGATGGCACAATTTCAATACTGCCCCTAGTGGCCAGACTGGCAAACTCACTCCCTTTCTTTCTTCGAGATTATTCTGCAGCTTTATTTCGAACAGTAAAAAGTCAGTCTTGATCAAACACAAATGTGCAAAAAAAAATAAAATAAAAAAAAATCTAAGCTGACTTTGATGTGATTCTCAGTGACCTCTAAGTCTCAAAAGGAGCAGTATTTTTATTCATCTTCAAAAAAAAAAAGCTGGTTTGTAAAGTTCTTGGCTTGGTAACATTACAATACATGTTATGCATTACAATACGGTATCGTCTCGACCGCCCAAGAAATTAACCGCGGTATAAATCACTTACAGTTACACATTAAACAAGTAACTAGTGTCCATTCAAATGTAGTGGAGTGACAAGTACAGATACTCAATCACAAATGTAGTGGAGTAGAGAGTAAAAGTTGCTTATATTTGCTATACCCAGTACAAGTACAAAGTAGCCAAAAACATACTTAAGTAAAGTAACCAAGTCCATTTACTCAAGTACTTTACACCTCTGATACCAAGTCATTCATAAAAGAACAGTCATTTGCAGAATGTTAGAGCCCAGCGTGGAGGTGAAGGCCACAGAGAGCCACGAGACTGTGGTTGTGTGGTTCCACCGCAGATCTGGATGGTGCAGACGGCGAGTGAAGCTCTTACCGTGGTAAAAGAGACGCGGCGTCGCTGCTGCCCAGAGAACCCGACTTCAGCGGAGCGCCATTGATGTACAGAGCGTCTGAACTCCTCGCTTTCTGATCTCGAATCAGGCAGAAACACAAACAAACCAGACATGAAAGCAGGGAGGAAGTCTCTTCACAGTGACGGGCACAGAGGAAGCACGCCAGCGCACTTCCTGCTTCTTTTTTAAAGTTCGTCGCAGAACAAGAGGAAGTTAAACTTGACCAGCTTGCAAAATTAGATTTGTTTTTTTCGCAGCGGAGAGGAAAGTTTGCACTGTGCAAGGACTTTCTCTCATGTGAATGCGTGCAAATAAAAATCAGTTGGAATGTAGTTTTGTGTTCCTTCCTTCCTTTCCTATCCAATCAATATGTTTTTGATATACAGTGCAGTGAAAATACACAGGGAACATACAGTGTGTATGTTAGTGTCGAGTGTGGAACGTTAGTGATGCTTAGTTCCCGAGTCATGAGTTTTCCAGAGCGTTTCCGTGTTTAAGTTGCCGGCCGAGACTGTTTTAAATGGTTACGTACTTCTAAAAACATTTGGAGTGTAGTTTTGTTTTCCTTACTTTCCTAACAAATCACAATCCTGGGATTCGAACCCCTGAACTTCCAGTTCTGGCGGGAAAGATGAAAAACGGAAGTATTTGTGAATACTGCATTTACGCAAATATAAGCACCTACAAGTTTCTGACCTGGTAAAATTGGGAAAAAAATGGGTGCTTATATTCACAAAAATACGGTAATTCGTCTCAAGTTTGACTTTATTGCCACATCATCTGCTTCACGGCAAAGTCGGATTTACCATGTTCATATGAAACGACAAAAGTACACGAGCTAGAATAACGATAAAACAAACAGTATTTTAAGACGTTTCCTAAAGAGACGCAGGAACTTGAATCAATCAATGTGAGAGTGAGAGTAAGTGAGTGTGTGTCCATCCTGCTCCGTGATTGGTCGACCACTAATCCAGAGTGTGTGTTATTACTGTTACTAGAACCGAGTGTGTGACTGGTGACGGGTCTGTGGAGAAACGCTTCACCTCCTCGGCTCTGGCTCGCTTTGCCAGGAGCTTCTGGAACAGCTGGGCAACTGTTTGAAAGACAAATCCATACTGCTCCTGCAGACATCCACAAAAACACGACACTCGACACCAGGAAGTCACGCTGCTGGGAAATGCAGTTCGGTTTTAATTCATGAACGACACACACGCTGACGTTACCTTGGTCTGAACAGCAGATGGTCTTTGTTTCCTGAGGTCAAACACTAGCTCCAAGATATTAAAATCCGCTGGTATTTTCTAAGAAAACAAAACAAAAAACGCATCTGGAAAATGAAGAGAAGCCACAACAGCGACAGATGAAAGAAAAATCCTAATACTTTATACTAAAATACGAACTGTAGAATTCTACACATATTCCCTACCTGGGAAAAAGCAACAAACTAATAGCATTTTTAGCTGTGATTAATATGAAATGATTGTAGTATAAGTGCATATATCACATCAACACACACAGACACATTAATATGAGCTACATATGCATGTGAATATAAGTATATGCACAATAGAAACCCGTACTGTACATGTACTAACTAAAGGCGGGCAGAGATGATTTTTCGAAAAATCTAGATTAAGCAAGAAATAATATAGATGAATCTAAAATAATCTCTAAATGAATCTCTAGTTGTAGCAAATAGACATTTTCCGCATTGGCCATTAGTTTAAGCGATACTTCAGACTGAAAGAACTCATGTATGTTAGTGTCGAGTGTGGAACGTTAGTGATGTTTAGTTCCCGAGTCTTGAGTTTTCTAGAGTGTTTTCATGTTTAAGTTGCCGGCCGAGGCTATAATAAATCATTACGTCTAGAGTTAGTCTGAAATAGCCGAACATCTGCGCTCTCATATCAATCTGAAAATCGTCGTATGTTTTCCCATCCGACTTTAATAATATATTATAGACAGAATTTGTTTAATGTGCGATAAACTAACACAAACATCATTATCACTACAAAATTCCACCAATTCAGAAATTCATTTGGAAGATGCCCATATGCGATTTGCATTCCGCCCGAGGTGTAAAAGTACTTGAGTACACTTTAGGAAGTTTTGTAAATGTTGTAAATATTTTTGTACTTTAAGGGTTTTTGACTACTTTCTACTTGTACTATCAAAAATATAAGCACCTTTGAAATTCACGCAGTCCCAATAAATCCACGCAATCAATAAAGTACAAGTACTAATACAAGTACAAATAACATAGTGTTTCAATGTCTAAAGAATTTTTTTCCGTTTCATCTTCGTCGTACTTAGTTTTTTCGAATCAATTGTACATACACATTTTTTACAAAGAAAGTGTTCTCAAGTACTTTACACCTCTGCGCCCCAAGCTCGATCTTATTAATCAGATAATGAGACAGAAGATACGTAAGCTCATGATTGGGTTAGATGGCAACACCCCCAGAGAACCGGCCAACCAATCAGAGGGCAGGATGAACAATTGCGTGTTATTACCTCTGCCAGAAGCAAATCTCTGACGGAGTCAACGGCACAGACGACACCGGTTCTACCGCAGCCGGCGCTGAAAAGCAGGAAGAGACGGAACATTTACATAGAGCGATAAGATCCGTCCCGGGGTCAGGGGTCAGCTGGGAATTACGAGCCGCATCGTCGAACAGTCCCGGGCTTGTCTAAAGCGAAAGGGTAATGAGTGAATCTGTGCTGAAGTCTGGAGGTCCACCGGCTTCTCCAGATCCACATCAGGCGCTGAATATTTAACACGTCTCACTTCATTGAAATGCATGGAACCGGAGAAACACAGGCTGCACACAAACAGCTCGGACGGAGCCGACCTGATGAATTTTCATGGGCAGATGGGTCATTTGTCAGAGGCCGAGAGAAACACTGGCGCGTGTGATGCCGACCTGCAGTGGATCACGATAGGGTCCGTCTGGCAGCCCTGCTTCTGGCCAGCCAACTCCATCATTCCTACAATCCCATCCGGCGTGTCTGGAATTCCGTGATCTGGCCAGGCCGTGTACTGGAAATGAGACACTTCATGCGCTTCCTGTTGGAGAGAAGGGCGCGTCTTGACCTAAAAGTGGATTTTGTTGCGTTGAAAAGCCTACACTTTCTGAAAGATAAAATTCAAGCCATTTTTAAAGCACTTACAAAGTCAACTTTTTTACGACTTTGCGTTGGTCTGGAACTAAGATGTGCACTTTGAGACAGTTAAAACTGTGAAAAGCGCCTTACAAACGCTCAGAACTTGAACTTGAACTAAGAAAAGCGCTATATAAATAAACTTGAACTTGAAGGTCCATGTTCAAGTTTTTCATGGTAAAATGTATTATTAAAGCCTAACTCAAGATGAAACATTTAGGAAAAGTGCTCTCTAAATGTAAAGTTCAATAAAATGTCACGTTTTAGCGGTTACTATGGTTACTAAGTTTATACAGAAAGCTGTAGACATCTGTAGTATATGTAGTAGAACTGATACAGAACTTTCTTTGTTCAAAGTATAAATGAGGATATATAATCAAGTCTAATATTAAAAAGGTGTCTGACATTTATAAAAAAAAAAAAAACAATAGAAAAAAAATACAAAAAAATCTAAATAGATTAAAATAATAGATTTTTTTTATTTTTTATATAAAAGGAAACTTCAAATGCCATAACACGGCTGTCTTCATTGGTTCCAGTGAGTTAAAATGTTAAATGACTTAAAATTCATTTTTTATTTAAAACTGATTTTTTATTTTGAATGCATGTTTAAATACAAATAAATACTATTATATGTTGAAGACTAAATTAAATACTAAAATCTGAAAAATTACTCCCCCATCCCTGAGGCCATGATAAAATTATCAAACGTCGATCGTTCCGTGACGACAAAAAGGTTGAAGACTACTGCGTTAATGCATTAACTTTAATGTGCATCAATATTGATAATACAAGAGGAAATACTTTGTGTCGACCACGTCTGTCGCTGCTGAATCTACACACATCTCAAGTTGATTACAGTTTAGTTGGAACATGGCGTTGAAATATCGTACGACCAAAACGTTATCACTTGTGAAAGGAGTCAGTGTTTTAACTCCGCCTCCGTTCGGGTCCAGAATTTATCCGGATTCCACTGTATAATTAAATTTTCAATCATTTTCAAGGCCTTGAAAACACATTATTAAAATTCAAGCATTTTCAAGGATTTCAAGCACCTGTAGGAACCGTGAATGCTAAAAAGCCTGTAAAAGACTATTACCGTAAAATGCATCAGATTTTGTTCCAACAACGCTTATAAAAACGAGCTTACGTCGTTCAATTTCACCACCAACATACGAACGACAAGTTCCTCGTTCGGCCGAGACTCCTCAACCTGCAAAACAAGAGCCGTTACGTTTGTGATCGATATGGATTTGCTGTGCTGGGATGTCTCCTGAATGTTTAGGATGGTGGGAGAGAACTGGACACACGACTTCGGGTTCAGGACTTACTGTGGAGATGCTAAAGGGACCAAACACAGATGTTTCAGCTGGTGCTGCCCAGTAGACTTCACACTTTTTCTGACAACCACAAAAAGAACAAACATTCTAGACTCTTTTTTTTTTCCGGTAATACTAATAAAAATGAGACAGAAATTACAAGTCTGAGCAAGAATGAAACAGAGGTGAAGATTTACCCGTCCCATCTCAATCTCCCTGCAAGCCATGAGTATGACCTGAGGAAAAGAGCGATTAAAGGTGTTTACAGATTTAGTGCAATAATACAATGATTTTAAACCATGAGAAGATTAGCATATATTCACTTACCTTGACGTTAAACTGCCACACCATTCTCCAGAAGTCGACGACGGTGCTGCTCAACGGTCCTTGAGTGGCGATGTAAGACCTGCTTGCGGCCGTTCCCTGTGAGGTCAGAACAGTGGATCTGTTACGAATATTATAATGGATAACTTTACAATAACGGATGTTATTTATTATTATTGCAACAACATATTGTTAACATAATTAGGAATTATTACCAATACATTATTAGAATTATTAGCAAATTATTGGTAATTAATTTTAAAATTAATGCAAAAAATTTCAATCAAAATCAAAAATTGATCAAACAATACTTTTTCTTTATATTTTCATGCATTTTAAGAAAATAAAAATACTACTACTATTACAATACAGATTATTAATTATATCCCATTTGTTCATTTTCCACCGCTTATCCATTTCTAAATCAACAATACAGCGATGTTATTTTTAATGCATTTTTAGAAAATAATAACAATTTTTTACTACAATTTAAACTATTGATAGACTATTAATACAGATAATTAATTATATCCTATTTGTTAATTTTCCACCTCTTTTACATTTCTAAATAAAACAATATGGCAACGTTGTTTTAATGCTTTTTTCGAAAATAAACACTATTATTAGTAGAATTTAAATTTTAAATAGACTATTCAAATAAGACAGACAATTTATTTCATCCCATTTGTTAATTTTCCACCGCTTTTAAATTTCTGTGTCATGAGGAGATGGAGCCAATCACAGCAACCCTGGTCCTGAAGGTGGGACACACCCCCTGGTATGGTGGCTGACCAATCCCAGCACAAGACACTCTCTCACTCACACCTGTGTACAATTTAATTGACTCCGAATAAAACCCAGAAGACACCCGGAAGAAACCCACGCAACCCAGAACGAACTCCCACCTGCAATTAGGAGTTAAAGAAGTGCTGCTGACCTTAATGAAGCTTGCGTTGATGTAATCAGACTGGTACTCGGATGAGGTCGGAGTCAAACAAACTCGAGTCTGATCATCTGAAGGACAAGGAGCAGCATCTCAAAGGGCGTGTCACGCTACACACACATTGTAAAGTGGATGGGATTGTGGTAAGTGACAGAATCGTGAGCACCAACAGCTCATTATCCCGTGTCCTACTGAGAGCAAAGACATTTACACGCGCGCTGATGAGATTGATGATGTTTACAGCCCCGCGTCAAAATCAAGACTTCATTCAATTATGCAAATCAGGACGAGAGGTTATTAAAAAAAACACACAAAAAAAAACAAATCGTATCTAGACTGAGATCCTACTTTCATCGATCAGATTGTTCAGCAAAACCTACTATTCATCGTTTTCTAACACATATGTTTTAAAAAACGAAGTAACAAAAAAAAAATGTTTCAATCAGATTTCTAGTACTGACAACCGCGCAGACAAAGCACATTTTGGAAAGATCTCAATTGGCAAGCAAAAACGGTAATAAAAAGGCATTATTTTTATTTTAGATTCTTATATGTTTTTATTCTGTATATATATCTGAGTTATACTTATATATTGCATACTGTAGTATATAGATTGTGTTTTTATAATACAGTAAACAACATAATGTTTTTATATACAAATATATATATACACACATATGTGTTTAATTATTCACTTGAAATTGCAAGCACGAGGCTTGAAAGGCACGTGTTGAATACATACAGGGCAGAATGTCTTTGTAGCGGTTCTTCTTTACATTTTCTTCGACCAATCCTGAAAAAGCAGTCAGGCCATAATCTTCCTTAATCGTTGCACTTCTCTGTCGAAGAAGCTGAAAACCATCAAAAAGGACAGGAAAATAAACGTAAAAGTTAGGTTTTTGAAAGAGTTTGTACCAACCAGACCACCAGGTGGCGCACTGTAACCAGAAACATCAATTAGTATTACTAAAGTCCTTGCCAATTGAAGTAGCTTCTATGAAACGTCCAGCTACTCCTTAAGGAACATATCGTGAATGTTGCTTCCTTGTAATGACATTGTATAACTTTTATGCATTTAAATTAAGGCAGACATAATTCTGGTGAAAAACATGCTTCTTTTTGCAAAAGCAGAACAGATCAAGCACTTTGACATTTTCCGACATTGCCCTTCTTTCAGAGCACATGGGTTTTCCTGCTCCCTTCACATCTTAAAGCTAAACATGGGCAAACAAAAAAAAATTGAAAATGAAGGAGGAACTACAGATCTTTTCAACCATAAACAGCTTCTCGTTTTTACTGATGAAGCCAAGTCATAAAGAAAAGTGAGTGAGTTTGTCACTATGACCACTAGGGGACCGTATCACAATTGTGCTCTGCATTTGACCAACCCGGAGCAGTGGGCAGTTATGTCGAGGTGTTGGGGGCAGGTGTCTTGCTCAAGGACACTTCTAATCAATTAGGAAGGTTTATTTTATTTGCTTCATGGGCACATTTTTAAAAGTAGAACCGTATACACAAAATGTACATAAAAGAATTAGTACAGTTGTGACATTTTTACACTGTCAGTCACAAAAAAATTAAAGTTTGCGCATATACGCTTTTATCATATTTGCGTTTTTATTGCCGATCTTTCGCTGAGCAATTGGTTCAGTCTCTCTCTAATCCTGACAGTTTACCAGGCAGGTCTTGCAAATTAGGTAGGAATATCTTATATGTGCATGATTATTAAATAAATAGGCAATTAAATAAAAAATGAAAAAATCAGATTTTTTTGGGGGCATTACAATTTTGGCGTACAAACTTTCACAAGGACTTTCACATTACTTTCACAATTAATGTATACAGTACGGTATATGCATTTGTGTGCACATGCAGATACACACACACAGACACACACGTGCAGTATTTTAGAGTAAATAAAAACACTTTGATGCTGTTATTTAACTTCTATTCGCAAACTACATATGTTTTATCGTTTAGGAGTTTACGTCATTATGGCAGGTGCAAATAAATTAGCTCGTTAATCCGAGTTCGTTTCAACACACACACATACGCGCGCACCCACGCACGCACGCACACACACACACACACACACACACACACACTCACGTTAAACTCGCTGGACACGAGCTGGTCTCCTGACAGAAGCTTGAACTGCTCCACGAACCTCAACAGGTGAGACTCCATCGGTTCGTATCGGCATAGGATCGCAAACACGTGTTTAAATCAGCATCAATTCGCGAAGTTTAAACACAGCAAGTCCTGATCCTGGAGCTGTGAGCCGCGGTGACGTCATGGAGAGAACACTCCCTTTCAGCCAATCCGCTTTCAGGAACTCACCTGCGCTTCGTGCTCGCTGCATCCGAAAACAGTTAGTACAGGATTTTGCTTTTCCTCTATGTACATTTAACAGTTCATCCATCGTTCATATTTTCAAGTCCAAAATGTATGAAAATAGTAAAAAAAAATTGAAAATTGTGCATAATGCATAAAACGTATGAAGTTATTGTGCATAAGGCATTATTAATAAAAAAAAAAACAAGTGTAAAATGTATATAAGTACAGTCAATTCCACACATTCTCTGAAGTGCACAGTAAGCAGTGTATTTTTGTTTGAAATATTTAATAATAATTTAATAATAATAATAATAATAATTGGTTGTTTTTATTGCAATGTCTGTAGGCCCTGAATATTCCAGACTGTATAAGATAAAATAACTGGTCAGGATTTAGAAGTTCCTCATGTTACAGCTCTGAGAGTCACAAAGATCCAAAGTAAAACCAGAACCGCACCAATGGAAACCACAGACTTTTAAGGAAATGAGCAAGAACAGAGGAAGCCAGGAGTTTCATCCTCCTGACTGCTGAAAATAGAATACAAAGCTGTGGATTCAGTGTCCAACATACTAAAGCGATAAAGCTATGAAAACACTCAAATGTTTTAAAACTGACTGGTAAATACACACTAATCAGTCTGTCAGTAGTTTTAAGTTTTTACCTTTTTTTTTTTTTACCAGTTTTTCCTTGGTTTCAACATGACTTTTTTTTTATTATTCAACAAAGATGTTTTATCAAAAGGACTTTTATTCTATCTGTAGGCCACTCCAGTGTAATAATGCCATTTTAGTCAGCAAATGTAAATTATGTGCATTTTGCATTTTCTTGCAAGGACTTTTAACCTTTTTCAGATACAATGTAAAGCCCTAAAGCCAGAAATGTGAATCAAGCAATTTGTGTGTGTTACTTTTATACACATTTTTGTATTTTATGCACTTTATCTCTGTTTAATTCATAGCTGTAGTTTCAGAATTTTGTAATACTATGTAACAGTGAAATAATACCTAAATGAAAAATGCAAGATGCTGCATTTATTAAAATGTGTTATGAGAAAATCCCGATATTGTGCTGTAAATGTCTCACAGTTATTAGCAGATATTGATGTACAGTATTTGTAAAGGACGCAGACGTGTTTGGTGGTCTCCACTGTTGCTGTTTGACATCTAAACACCAGATGGCCCCCAAATCCCCACAAACAGGGGCCATTTAGCCTGGATTTGCACATTCTGTAAAAGATTATGTCACTTGTCTTGTTACATTAAGCGTCTAATTCGGCTAATCACACTTCAGAAGACGCTGTCCTGATCCGCAAAGCAAACAAGGCAAACGGATCAGATGGGCTCTTAGAGAAGACGCTCAGTGACGGTTTGTGGTTGTTTGACACGCTTCTGTTTCAGGCTGAGAAAAGCCACGCGTGCATCACATTTGCTGACACTTTAATGTTTGCTTCACAGTCATTATTGTCACTTCACACCAGCAGAACTTGCAAAGTTTGCTTATTTTCATGACAAATGCAACTTGACTGCATATTTGGTATATATTATCATTCCTACTGTACTTTTGGTGTCGCTGTGGTTTTCAAAGAAAGGCAGTATTGGTTTTATGTTGGCCCAGCATTAATGATAAGGTTGATTTTGACTTTTGATTAAAGCTTCATCGTAGTGGCTTTATTTTTCAGCAATGTATTGTTTCTTCTTCTTCTTCTTCTTCTTCTTCTTCTTCTTCTTCTTCTTCTTCTTCTCCTCCTCCTTCTCCTTCTTCTTCTTCTATGATGAAGATATGAAAATGAGAATCATGAAAGTGTGCCAATCAGGTGCGGTGATGTTTCGGTTTCATGCTGAAA
The DNA here is from genome assembly GCA_017309775.1 of Paedocypris sp. Pulau Singkep. Classification (NCBI taxonomy): domain Eukaryota; kingdom Metazoa; phylum Chordata; class Actinopteri; order Cypriniformes; genus Paedocypris; species Paedocypris sp. Pulau Singkep. Next base: position 8,617,991 of record MU204235.1, on the reverse strand, counting down.
GGTTTCGAGTCAAGAGTTTTGAAGAGTATGCAGAAGAAGATGCTTATAGCGCGTATGATATGACAATGCATGTGTTGTAATAAATGCTACAGAATAATAATAACAACATTAGTCCTTTTGAGCTAATAAATCCAATATATTACATATTTGTATTACATTTGAAAATTTCACAATGTATGAATAATAAGTAAGAGTTTGTCCGTCAGGCCACTAGTAATATCAAAATTGTGCACTGCATTTAACCATCCTGTGAAGTTAGAACATAGAGTAGAATAGTGTAGTATAGATGTAAAAATCCGTTCCATGTATTGTATATAGTTGTGAAATAGCTTTAAACAATAATTTAAAAGTTTAGTATTTATATAGGATATATTTATATATAGTTTATTGCGTTCATATGTATTAATTCTTTTTTGTTTGCTATGTTTGTCACAGTGGGCACTGTTTATATCAGCAATATATGTATATGCTACGTTTACAGCGATTAAGTAAAAATACTGTACACACAGTACGGTTGAAATATGAATGATGTCAGCGCGCCACCTACAGGACAGGTACGGGAAGCGCGCGCTCCCGCGTCTGAGAACACGCCAGAGCCTTCGCGTGATGAGGAGCAGAAACCTGCCGTTTTAAGCCTTTTCTCGTAAGAATGACTATCAATTTAGTACAACAGAACCGCCAGGAGCCACGGGAATAGCGCGGAGACTCGATTTCCTTTGCTCGGCCGTGTTTTTGCTGTGAGGAGAATGGCGCAGGCACTATCAGAAGAGGAGTTCCACCGAATGCAGGTACATATATCATAAACCACGCGTTGTTTTAACTTCGAACGCCGCCTGGTATGCGTATAAACATACGCACTGTGTATTTAGAAAGGAATCGGACTGCGTTGGTTCATCCTATGTCATAAAACAACCTATGATCTAACAAGTGGAGGCTGTTAGCCTAGCCGCTAGCACGAGACGCTCACTGCCTTATTTACGCAGGAAATTCATCTCGCGTGCAAGTTTACGTGTGGCGTTTCTGTTTTTTTGCCGTGTTTGCTTTGTAATGCCGCGTTTTTATTAAAGTGTCATGGTGTAAGGTGTGTGTAAGGGCTTGTGTTTAGCCCGTTAGCACGCTAGCCTGTGGCGAGAAAACAGCTGTTACTAGGCCGTTATACCGGGTTACACATTCTTGTAAATTACACATGACAATGTGCATTTTTAATATTGATTTTCTGTATGATTATTATTATTATTATTATTATTATTATTATTATTATTATTATTATTATTATTATGTGTCATGTTTTGTACTTGCTCTGGTGCACTTGTGTTGGTATTCATACGTTGTAGTGCGGCCTGAATAGGAGAGTTTTATATAAATATATTCGATCTTGAATAAAATGAATGACACAAACAAGTGGTGTAATGGGATGATAATCTGAGAGTAACGGTTTCCTCAGGCTCAGCTGCTGGAGCTCCGGACACAGAACTATCATCTGTCCGACGAGCTGCGGAAGAACACAGCAGGTCAGCCTCCTCTTCATCCTCTTCTTCCTCCTCTTCTTCAGACATGTCGGGCAGTTTGTTTTTAAAATTGCACATTCATTAAGCAGTGTGTGCGTGTGTGTGTGTGTGTGTGTGCGTGCATGCCTGTGTGTGTGCGTGCATGCCTGTGTGTGTGCGTGCATGCGTGTGTGTGTGTGTGCGTGCATGCGTGTGTGTGTGTGTGTGTAGTCAGCTGAGTGTGGACAAACAATACTGGGATTCATTCTAGGACTCTTATCTCTCCCTCACTCCCACACACAAACACACACACACACACTCTCTCTCTCTCTGTTGCCCCCCCCCCCTTTCTTTGCACCTCTTATTCTCTTTCTAATCTCCTGTTTCTCTCTCGCTCCTTTTATTTTCCTTCACTTGTTTTTATTTTTTTTATCTCTGTCACTTCTCTTTTTTCACTTTTTTCCACCTGTCACTTGTTTCTTCATTCTGGAAGTCTCTCTCTCTCTCTCTCTCTCTCTCTCTCTCTCTCTCTCTCTCTCTCTCTCTCTCTCTCTCTCCATCCCTCTTTTGCTCTCTGTCACCTCTCTTCGTCCTTCTCGGTCTCCTTTATCTTTCTCTCCTTTCTCACACTATATCAAATGAATGGTCACAATTGGCATTTGACCTAAGAGCTATAGAGAGCTTTGTGTGTGTGTGTGTGTTATTTCAGAATAGTTTTTCTTTCTTTCTGTGTCATTTCATAAATCCTTATAAAATATTTACTACGAGCGTCACTTGTTTTTTTTTTTTTTTGTTTTTGTTCTTTTAACATTGAGCTTTCTTACATAAATATTAAGGATGAGCTAGTGAAGACTTGTGTGCCACAAACGTCCAAAGACAAAGTGACTGTAATGATGGCAGCTCAGACTTTTTAAAACCGTCGCATGACTAGAAGTGAATTTTTTTTCTTCCTTTTTCTTCCTTCTCCCGACATTTCTTGCCTTTTTGTTTTGCCCTTTCATTGTAGATGGAACGATTTGGATGTTTACTTGTCGTGTTTCTTGTTTCAGAGCTCAACAGCCTCCGTCAGAAGTATTCCACCGTGGAGAAGGACTTTGTGAAAGCTCAGAAGGTAAACGCAGATCTGGGATTTATAGGGTCATTATAGGGTGTGATGGAGGTCGAGATTCGCTACAAAACGGCGTTTCGCACGGACGACTCGAGAATGTTCCTCATTCGGAGCTGTTGCCTTGCGTTCTGCTCTGACGCTCTCAGCCTAATATGTTTGAGAACGTTTTCTCTCTCGGTCGCTGTTTTTTTTTTTTTTTTTTTTTTTTTTTTAAAAACAAGTATCGGTGGAAAAAGGAGTCATTTCCTGTTTATTAAGGTGTCATCACATAATGGGTCTGTGGTTTGATCTGTTTGTTGTGTGGGTTTGTTTTACCACTCTTTTTTTTATTCTTTAAAAAACTATGTCTCTTTTCTTTCTTTCTTTATTTTTTCCTCTTTTCATCTCTATCTCTCTCTCCCCTTCTTTCTCTGTCTCTTTTTCATCTTTTTTTCTTTGTCTCTCTCTCTCATTCATTCATTGTCGCTCTCTCTCTCTTTTTCTCTCTTACACACACACACACACACACACACACACACACACACACACACATTTAGCACATACATTTTTTTCTCAACTCTTCACCAAAGCTACATCGCTCTAAACCGATTAATTTAGTGACTCTTCTCAGTCTTTCTACTAATAGGTGAATATATTGAATTTATATGAATGTTTTTCTGTGTGAGTGTATATATCTCAGAATAAAACACAAAGTCGTGCTGTATATCTGTTTTAGTGCCACAGCATTGGTGGTTCTTTTAATTGTAGTGATTTCTTTTCTCTCTGATCTTCAGGCTTTGAACAAGAGCAAGAAAGCTCAGGTGAGTGTTTCATTCCCACCATCATGTGATGCACATTAGACGCAATGCTAGTAATGGCACCAGTGACGGGTTGTTGATTCTGTTTGGCAGGAAGTGGAAGCTTTACTCAGCGAGAACAAGATGCTCCAGGGCAAGTTACACAGTCAGGAGGACGACTTCCGACTGCAGAACAGCACGCTGATGCAAGAGCTGTCCAAGGTCCAGCACCATCTCACAAGCACGTCTCCTGGAAGTAGCCATAGGATTGTTCTGGACAAACGTTTTCACACTACATGCGACATTTACCATTTTTTTTATATCAGACTTTATGATGGTCATGATTAAAAGACACATCATCAAGTAGTGCTCTCTCTCTCGCTCTCTCTCTCTCTCTCTCTCTCTCTCTCTCTCTCTCTCTCTCTCTCTCTCTTTCTCTCGCTCTCTCTCTCTCTCTCTCTCTTTCTGTCTCTTTCCGTCTCTTCTTTTTTAATGTATTTCTATCTTTCTCTTTGTCCAGCTGTCTTTCTTTCTTTCTTTCTTTCTTTCTTCTTCCTGTCTTTCTTTCTGTCTTTTCTTTCTCTCTTTCTTTCTTTCTGTCACTCACTCACACACTCTCTCTCGCTCACTCACACATTTAGCCCCTACGTCCCTACGTTAGCAGCACGGTAAAACGATGTGTAAAGTTTTCAAATCTTTAAAATAAACAAAACGATGATCATGATTAAGTTGATCATAAATCAATTAATTTTTTACTAATTTGTGATGGTTTCTCTCTCTCTCACACACAACCACACGCATACACACATACACACACAACGGCAAGAAGCACATCACAATTAATATAGCGATTGATGGTAAGGTGGCTTAAAAAAATTAACAAATTCTGTCTCTCTCTCAGCTATGTTCTCAGATTGAACAGTTAGAGTCGGAGAACCGGTGTTTGAAGGAGGGTCAGAGTGTGGACGGACCCGTCAGCAGTCCTGCAGTCTGCGGTTCGGTGGATGCTGAGCTCCTCCGGCTACAGGCGGAAAACTCGGCCCTGCAGAAGAAGTTAACAGGTTGAAATCCTTAAAGGCTTGAATTTCAATTTTGTGTTTTCGAGGCCTTAAAAATGCTTGAATTTGAAATGAAGTGCTCAAATTTTACTTTAATTATGTATTTCATAATAATTGTATAATTATTGTATAATAAGTATAATAAGTATAAGTATAATTATATAAGTATAATTGAATTTTATGAAACATTTTCGTACGGTTTACAAAATAATAAGTTCCAAGCCCCCGCAAATTCAGACACTTTTTAAAAAAATAATATGATTTAATATTAATAACTGTAATAAAAAAAACATGGTATGTAACAGTTATTAAAAGAACAAAAGTGTTACGAAATTTAAAGAATAAATATAAATGTATTATCCTTTGTACCCTCTTATAACAGTTAAGAAAAAAAAACTTGACACAATTTTGACTCATCTTAAACTCTTGATCGATAAATTGAACAAATCATTTGTGCGTTTAGTTCATTTACATTTCGTTCATTTGCCTATTTGACTGTCATTATGTTCGTACAATATAAAACATCGACTGTCTTTGTAAAAGCACTTATTCATTTGCTGTGACAAAGCTCAACTTAGCTTTTATTTGTTTTTGCATAATATCTCTTCAAATGTTGTTAAAATGGCAAAGTTTCATATTTGTTGTATTTAGTCAGACCTTTAAATATATCTTGTGCCACAAATGGAGCAAATGGAAAAGCTTCAGTGCTTGAAACGTGCTTGAATTTGACTTTTCGGAAGCTGTCGGAACCTTGAACAGCTCGTGTTCTAAAACGATTGCCAGCAACGTAAAGTGCGTTCATCATAATCATTTACCTGTGTTGAGCTGTGACTTACACGTTGTGTTCCTCTTCAGCTCTTTGGGACCGTGATGATGGAACAGCTGGAACCAATGGCCTGCAGTCGGATGCTGCTGCTCGGAGCATCGATGAAACCGATCAGGTAACACACCATTGATTGAAATCATCTACTCTGTTAAGGTTTGTTGAGAAAAGTTTTTGCTGATGTCTGGCATCAACACAACATGCCAGTTTGACCGCCAGTCTGGCTCTGTGTCTGGTGAAGAGCTTGTGAGCAGATCAAATATTGATCTGGAGGAGTGTGTGGGTCTTCTCTGAGGTCATGTTTAATGCAGGGCCTACAGAAGCTGCTCAACGTGGCCAGACACACACAGACACACACACACCCTCGGCTCTTTTCTTCCGTTAGATCATCTAGTTAAAGAAAGGTGAAAGGGAAAGCAAGGACAATGATCTCAACTCTTGCATACTTTTCATATTCACTATTATTGGAAATAGAGGAGTAAATGTATATTTTCCTTTCAAGTAATGACTGACGTTATCCACATTTTGGAATTTAGCAGTTTGATCACAAACGCATTGAAAACAACATAACGGCGGGATTTGAGCTTGCAACCTCAGTGCTTCAAACACGCCGGGATCTACCAGATTGAGGAAAACTATTGGACTTGACACTTATCACACACGTTTTAGTTACTTGAATGCATCAGTGTTTTATATATAGTGGTACCTCTGTTTACAAAATTAATTCGTGCTGACAATAGTTTTGTAAAATGGACATTGCATAAAATGGGCCGCGTTTTGCATGTGAATCCTATATAATCTGTCACGTAAAAAAAAAGTTTTTACAATATTATAAAATATTGTATTATCTGTTATAAAAAAGACATGTTACATCTTGAATCTCATGATAATAACTGTTGTGTAGCCGGACCAGCGCGGACACTGACACCAGCAGGATGTTAGCCGAGTGTCTCACTCGGGTTGTACTTTTGTGCGTAAACATAATGAAACGGCACAGACATTGTTCTGAACGTCTTCTCTCTGTAATGTTGCAAAATAACACGATGGTTGGTTGCACTTTGTGAACACTTCATGTCTCTATCAACTCAACCTGCATTACGTTTCTCTGCCACCTGGTGTCGCAGTTTCAACAAAGCTGTACCGCTTCATCAACAAAAATGATGCCAACGGTTCCGGAAGTAAAACATCTGAAACCGTGTTCTGTTTTTGTATACTGACGTGCTTGGGAAAAAAAAGAAAAAAACTTGACGTAAGTTTTCTCGACGACGCCCTACGTGAAAGGAAATTTTGGTTAACAGAGTCATTTGTAAGTAGAAGTACCACTGTAATGTATATATAGTATAACATTTAGTTTTTTATCATCCGTCTTGCTGTGTTTCGTAGGCAGAAGTGCGACGCACCAAACCAGAACAGCCAGATGATGAAGCCAGCAGTGAGTGGATTTTTACACGCACTTCCTGTTAAAGCCATGACAATTTTTAAATTGTTTCCAGATTAAATGGGTACAATGATCGCTTTTTTTGTGCTAGTTTGATTGGTGTTTATTCTTTCATAACATGTTTCTATGTTGGTGCTTGATTTCAGAAATGGTGATTCAACTACAAACTGAAATGGAGGAGAAAACCTTATTAAGGGAACAACTCCAGACACTAGAGGTAAAACACTGACCTGTTAGAAAACGCAGAGGACGCTGGGTAAAGGACAAAAGCTGGTTTTGCCCTGGCCTGTTTTTTTTTGCCCTTGCAGTGGTGGGCAAAATCTCACCCTAGACTAGAATATGTTTGCTGTGCAGTTTCAATATTGAGTCTAGAGGGTGTAGCCTTGTTTGCTTTGCCTGCAACGAACTTTCTTCTTAGGACCGATTCTTTTATTCGGGTGTGAAAACGACAAAGTCTGGTTGACCTGAGATCCAGAGCGGGACCCTGCTGGTTGGGCAAGACCTTCATGTTTGGTCCCAACTTGTTCTAAATAGACCAGTGTTGAGTTTAAGGTGCGAAAAACCAATCTGGTCCAAATTAACTCCTGAAATCGGCCTTCCTGATTGGTTCCAAACTGAGATTTTCTTGTGTGAAGTCAAATAACTGGTCTGGGTCAGACTAAAACAGTAAACCACCCGACTAACAGTTTCAATCCATTCTAAATTAAAGCTTATAATAAATCAAATGCGTCTTTTTAACTGTCTCGTCTCAATTACAGACGTCCAAACAGACTGACATCACAAAGCTACAAGAAGAAAACACAAAAGTAAGTGTCACAGTTTCATCCCAGCAGCTGTAATAATGTCACCATTGACTGTTGGTTTCCCACAATCCTTCAGTTGCTGGACAAGCTGAAGAAAAAGCAAGAGAGGTGAGTTTCAGAAGCTTTTGTTCATCTATCTGCACTACTTTTATCACTTCATTTGAATTTTAATTATAATTTGTTATGATATTGACTGAGCCGTATAATCCAGTGTTACTGACTACTGAATTTAATAAATACATTTTGTTTAGCTCAAGCACTGAGAATAAAAATAATGTTGCGTATATTATAATATTATTATCAATAATGATATACACCAGTACATTGACCACGCATTAATATACTAAAAGTCTTATGAAGTTGGCGTTGTTTAATCTTCCCGAGAGTGTTTTTTTCTGACAGATCTATTCTTCGTATTGGTAAAAACTTGAAAATGGGGGCAAATAATGTGCCAAAAATTATGCATTTGCATTATTTGCAATACACAATTTATCCAATAGTTAATTAGTGTTTAACGTTATTGGTACAAAGAATGTCAGGTGGAATGGCACACACACGTTTTCCAAATCTGGTGCTCTTTGGAAAAAACGTTTGGACACCCCCGGTTTAGCTGAACGAGTCTGTTAGTCTGTAGTCTGGAAAGTTTGTCAGGCTTTTTCGTTAACTAGTTTTTTGTTTTAGCGGTTACTAATGCCTAGAAAAGTGAAAATTACTTCCACTTTACGGCACAAGCTTCAACCTACATCACGATCAGTTGAGTTAAACAGTCGATACGTTTGCACGAAGCGCTGAAACGTGGTGGAATGAAAGTTTAAAAAATGGTAAAAAAATACCGACAATGTTCCATGTGAGCAAATTGGGTGAAAGACAAACGACTCTAATCCTTCCGCTGAACTTGTGAGTGGAGCATCAGCCGTAGACTGCAGCGTCAGCACACTCTCGTCGGGCCGACACGGGGCCCATTTCCATTTTCTAAAGACGTTGCTTGTTGTTCATCAGCGCGTCTCCGCTCTAAAGTTGTACATTTAAGTCTCTTTATGCCTGTTTTGCAGCTTCCAGCAGCTTCAGCTGGAAAAGGAAGCGCTTTACAATGACAGCAGGTGAGCGGAGGTCTTCAGCAGCGATGGAGCTCCAGAGAGCTGGTCCACATTCTCCGCCACGTGCCTTCACTGGTCGTCAAACAGGAGTCAGTGGAGATTCGCGCTCATCTTCCAGTGGTTTTCGGAAGAGAAGGAATCCGGATTGATTCATGTCCCAGTTTCCGTGAACTCGTTTGGCAGTTGTTTTACAGTAATTGTGAACGTTCACCGAATTTTGGCAGAATTGAAAAAAAAATTATGTAGTGAATGATTTTAAATGCAAGTAATTACGTAATTAAGAAATGTTTTTTTTCTCCGGTTTTGGTAGATCAAAATGCGTAATCTGTTTCTGTATCTCAGAAACCCTGGTTTTAATGGAAGCTAATCCTTTCACACAAAACATCAGTGGAAACATTGGACGGAAAAAAAAATCAAATGTTAAGAATAACATTAATTTCTGACTGTCATAATAAATATTAGGAGGCTTGAATTTTGCAAATTTTTTTTCTACAGCTATATTTTGTTGTTTTATTTATTTATTTTTGTTTTTTTTCAAGTCTGGTTTTACCGTCTAATTCTACTGGTATATAGCGCTTCCACAGCCTCATCAAATCCTTCATTACCTGAGTGTTTTATGCTGTGTTTTTTGTTCCTCAGGACAAAAATTGACGAGATCCAGCAGCGGAAAGAAGAGGAGCTCCGGTCCATAAACCATCGTGTGCAGAGATTACAGGCCGATTTAATGGCAGCCAACCAGGTGAGATCCTCAATGCCAACTTTTTTTGTTTTTTTTTTATATCATTGGCGCCTATGTGTGGCACACATCAGCGTTTGCTTGATAAAAGGCTCCTAAGGGAGGAGCGATAAACATTATCAAACCCTGCGGAGTGACCCGAAGAGATTAATGCTCCACACAGCCACGGCCTCATCCATCAGCGTCACACTCAACATGCATCAAATATTCCTTTGTGTGTGTTTTCTCAGAGCGTCACGGAACTGAAGGAGCAGTTGCAGAGTAAACAGAAAGAGCACGAGATGGCTATCCACGCGCTAAAGGATCAGGTAGTGTTTCTCTCTTTACGTGGGAGCTACACACACATTTACTATGGTAGTTACTTCCACAAACCTCTCCCCAAACATTATAATTCTTCCGTTAATGTCAAGTTGAGTGGATTGAGTGTTATTCGTGGAGTGATTTGGTACGGCTGTTATTGTATATGGGGCTCTCATTCCCTGTGTATTAATTATTTATAGTAAATCCTTATTATAACCCACTTGTCATCATAGATAAGCTGGTTTCAGCGTTATGTGTGTATAGTCTGTATACACACACGTACAGATGTACACACTCCTCTATGTATACGCACATACATATGTACAGTGTATAGTAATAATAATGCATTTAATTTATTTTAATTTATTTTCGAGTCCCTCATGTTGCCCAAGAGGGACAACACCATACACACCCACACTTATGTGTATATAACATGTATGCATATATATATATATATATATATATATATATATATATATATATATATATATATATATATACAGTAAAACCTCTAATAGAACGCCACAGGCTGTTTACTAGCTGCTGAAAACTATGCAAGCCGCTTGGTGCCTGTACTTCAGGCTTACAAAAGAAAAGGAACCAAGTAAAATAATAACGTATGAGTAAAATAAAACGCACGCATACAAGCTGAAATGACTGCATTTCTCTTTTGCACAAGAACTGCACTTGTTTTTTCTTGAACATTCTTGAACTTCAGCCGGTGTTTCTCGTGTAAAAGGTACAGTACCTTTAACACATTACAGATGTGTGTATGTCCTTACGAAGTACGTGGGATGTGTTAGAGCAGTCTGTCACACGCATATATTACCTGTAGAAAGGTGGCGGTCTAGTATTTTTTAACGCATTCCTCATGGTGGCGTTCTATTAGAGGCGGCGCTCTATTAGAGGTTTTATGTTTTTTTATATATATGTGTATGTTTTGTGCATACATGTAGAAATGTGCGTTTATATTTTATTATTACTAAAGTATAAAGTGAGTGTGATTGTCAGTATGGCCACTAGGGACCATATCGAAATTGGTGCTCTGCATTTAACCCGTCAAACTATTCATTTGATTTAATTTGATTGTTTTACTTTTCTTCAGATGGAGTCAAATCCCTCCGTAGAGCTTTTTGTAGAACATTCTGCTGGTCTCCAGGTTTTCTTGCTGGCCGAGACGTTTGAGAGGTTTATAATTACCCAGAGAGCAGCGCGTTTATAGGTGGCGCTGCTTGGGATCAGCAGAATAATTAAGGATTAGCGCGGCTTCCTGCTTTAAACTTCCGGCTTTAAACTTTAAAACACATCTCTTACTTCGCCGGCGAGGTCGAAGATCTCAATTAAGCTGGCGGTCTAATGAGAAGATAACACTTCCTGTTCCTGTTCTCCCACCGCTCCAGTTGTTTTCTCTCCTGTGTGTGTGTGTGTGTGTGTGTGTGCTGGTCATCTCTTCCTCTGGCTCACTGGCTCTTTTTGTGTGTCTCTGCCGGCGGCGTGTTGTTTCGGGGGGATCCGCAGGTAGCGTGTCAGAGCGCGGTCAGTCAGGAGCAGGTGGAGGGGATGCTGAGTGAGAACGATGCTCTCAGGACAAATCTAGCCGCTCTAGAACAGGTACCGCTGCTTTTGATCTCAGGGGAATCACTGGAGCGGGTTCCAGACCCCACAGACTCTTACAACATTCATTACTTGTAATTACCGGTGTTTTTTTCCCCCCAAATTTCCATATCAATCCATCAGGCTGTTGCTTAGAAAGTTTGGCACGGACGAATATTTTTAATTCGGTAATGTTCACTAGCAGTGTACTTGTAAAGCTTGACATGAATAAATGACAAGATCATTTTAATGTTTTTCAAAATAAAATTGAAGATTGTTTAAGATTGTTTTAAATAAACACTTATCGTGTAGCTGTTGCTTACATGGCAGGAATACCAATACATTATTTTCATTAACTATTATTTTGTAAATCTTTTAGTTGTAGTTTTATTTATATTGTATACACATTACTATTATTTAATGCACTTTTTTCTACTGTGTATACAGTATGTACACAAAGTGATAAATACATTTAAAAAGTCTTTCGTTTTTACATTGCCGTACACACCCACATGAGTATAACACATGAATACACACTTTTATTCCAGTTTTCATGGTGCATTGGCTTTTCAAGCTGTTCTTTTTTTTTTTTTTTTTTTCTCAGCGTCTTTGCTTTTCTTATTTCTTCTCAAGCCGAAGTCACATTTATCTTCTCTTCATTTCATATTTCTTTCAAGCCGAATTGGGCTTTTCGCTCTTCACGGTTGAAATCTTCCGAGTGTTTATTCATCTTTGTGTCCCGCAGATCCAGACGGTGAAGACTCAGGAGCTGAATTTGCTGAGAGAGCAAACCATGGCTCTGAACGGCGAGCTTCAGCAGAGACGAGCCGAACACGAGAGCTTCCTGGCTCAGAGAGATGATCTCAGCTCACAGCTGCAGGTGTGTGTGTGTGTGTGTGAACACTCCATTCTCTTTCTCCACGTGTTGTGTGGGAGAGCTGAAAGCTACGGGTAGCGTATTTTGTTACACGCATATATTGCCTCTTTAAATTAAATTAGCTTTAAATTGGGTATGTAAGTATTATATCACAAAAGGTTTTACAGTTTTGACCAGAAATCAACATGAAAACGTTTATCTGATTTGTAGACGTACTATTGAAAAGTTTTGTGTTTATTGCCATTTATCGACTGACAATTTTACACTTCAAAAAGGTCTCTATAACAAAGACCATTTAATATAGCCATTAAAGCTAAAATGGCGTAAAAAATCAAACAAATAAATTAATTAAATAAGGAAATTAGGAAACACTGATTCCTATAGTGCGTCTATCAGCTGAGTAACAGTTTTATTCATTTATTTTTGGTGCGTTCCTTAAGAAGCATCATTTATAATGAGACTCTTTTTGTTGGCCAGTTGTGGTCTGTGCAATAAATATGAGAAGTTCTAAACCATCTGTTGTGTTATTATTCACTATACTAATGATAATATTTTTGAAAATATATTGAATTTGATTCACATTGTCACATTGATTAATGTACAGCGCTTTATAATAATAATCTATTATGTTTAATGTCCATTTCATTCATTTAATATACGTA
>MU204235.1:8574284-8605133 GCA_017309775.1 Paedocypris sp. Pulau Singkep | reverse complement strand
TTTTTGTTGGCCAGTTGTGGTCTGTGCAATAAATATGAGAAGTTCTAAACCATCTGTTGTGTTATTATTCACTATACTAATGATAATATTTTTGAAAATATATTGAATTTGATTCACATTGTCACATTGATTAATGTACAGCGCTTTATAATAATAATCTATTATGTTTAATGTCCATTTCATTCATTTAATATACGTATTTAATATTGAGAGCAGCCAAGTTATTTGACAAATAAAAAATAAAATAACGCAATAGATACTTATGTAATAGGTAATGAGTTACTTTTGTAACAATGTCCCTCAATTACTAACTTGGTTACTATTTCTGAGAAGTAACTAGTAACTGTAACAAATAACTTTTTTAAAGCAACACTCCAAACACTGGTCACCACAGCCAAAAAGGAGATGGAGAAGAATGCAGCTTTAGATAAACTACAGAAAACACGCATGATTCACTTTGTACAGTTACTATCTTGTTCTGGATGTTGCAAAACGGACACGATGAGGTCATTTCAGTTAGAATTTTTTTCTTCTTAATTTTACACTCACTTTGATTCCCAGGAGTCCAGTCGTGCGAATAGTCGGCTGTTGGAGCAGCTCACGGAACTGGGCATGGAAAAAGACAAGCTCCAGCAGGATTTAGAAGAAGCCAGGAAGGTAAAGACGTTCTCTCTCAACTTTACAGCCGAGTCTACGGGCGCTTGAAATCTTTGAAAATGCTTTAACTTCAATAATATGTTTTCAAGGCTTTGAAAATGCTTAGATTTTAAACAAAGTGCTTGAAAATGCTTGAAAATTAATTGATACAGCGGGATCCGGATAAAGAACCTGACCCAAACTTAGGTGGAGCTTGTGGTTCATTTTATGTTTTTTTTTTTTTGTTTTTGTTTTTTTTTTTTTCACGACCATAATCAGCTGTAATGAAAGTATTGATTATCTATTGATCTAATAGAAGTGCACAAGAGAATTGTAAAAACTTTAAAGAAGCAGCTTTGTGCTTCTCCGTGTGCTGTGGTGTTCCATTTTCATCTGATTCACTTTCGCCATAGATGCTGCTGCATGATTTTGGCTGCGTGCCCATTTTATTAGTTTTTTTGAACTATTAACAAATGTAACTATTTTACAAGGCCACATTTAGTTTTCTGAAGTCAAGTTTATTTATGTAGTGCTTTTCCCAGTCTGAACGCAAAGGGAAAAAATGGGAAAAAAATTGGAATTACAGAGTCTTTAAAGAGAAATAAAAAAAAAAAAACGTCCAGTGTTCGTCTGTGTACAGAATACAGAATTAGGAAATAAAAGTCTTTGGAAGAACAATACAAAGGCTACTGTGTTTCAATGTTCGGCCTTTAGTAACGTTTCTCTGTTGCTCAGACGGCTGACAAGCGGAAGGTCATGTTGGATGAGCTGGCCATCGAGACGGCTCAGGAGAAGTCTCGACACAAAGAGGAACTGAGCGACGTGCGTCTGCAGCACGAAAAGGAGGTTCTGAGCATCCGGGCCCGGTACGAGAAAGAGCTCCGAGGTCTCCACGAGGAGAAGAACCGCACAGAAGAGGAGATCCGCTCGCAGCTTAGAGACGAGAAGGTGAGGAGATCGTGCTAGTGCTCAATCAGTTCAAGTTCATCAACCACATAAGTTCTTAGTTCAAGTTCATGGAGGTTTACGTATTAGACCAGTCACGTGTATAACGACACCCCCACTACTTCTTAACATTAACTACTACAACTATAGACTGTATTTCAATCATCAAAGCGTTGTTCTTTCCTTCGCTTTCGTTTCTTTTGCGGTTTCTGTCAGGGTTGGCGTTATTTTGCCAAGGAGCTCTTTGTTTTTTTTTTTTATGCGTGAAATTTGGCAAAGGGTGAACAGCTTTGCGAAGGCCACATCACTTTCTTTTCTGTCCAGACAATGTAAAACGTTGATTCGATCCACAAGAGATAATGTTTTGGTCGTAGTGAGATCATGACGCTCTGTTCATACTATGTGATCAGTGACAGACGTGGTCACGTGACACAAACTATATCAATATCAACGCACGTGAAAACAATAATCCATTAACGCAGTGGTCTCCAACCGTTTTGTCGTCCCAGACCGTTTGATCATTTTACTGCGGGTGGATAATTTTTCAGATTTTAGTATTTCATTTTACTATTTAACAAACAATAGCATTCATCTGTATTTTAACATGCATTAAAAAAATCACATCTACCAAAAGGTTAAAATAAAGTGATTTAACATTTCTTGTGTTTTTTAATTTTCATATCAATTTTTTTTTTTAAATATATTTTTTGTTTTAAAATTAAAGACTTGTTAAAATAAAGACCTTTTTAAAGTTATACTTGTTTATATTTCCATGTTTATACCGGAACAGAGAAAGTTGGACAGCTTTCTGTAGAACTTAGAAACTCAGTAAAGCGTGATGTTTTATTGAACTTTACCTTTAGAGAAAACTATCCCCCAAAATGGTAAAGTGTCGTTTTGATTTAGGCATTGCTTTAAATATAAATTGAAACACGACTGTATTGTGCTGGAAGAACTTGAACATGGATCTTGGAAGAACTTGAAAAGTGCTCATCTTTCAGAAAGTGTAGAAACCTTGTTTAATGAGCGGTTCTGCTTTCAGGCTCGTACCAAAGAGCTGGAGGGTCTTCAAGCGTCTGTGGAGGAGCTGACGTCACAGGTTCAGTCCATGGAGGGAACGAAGGGCTGGTTCGAGCGCAGGCTGACGGAAGCCGAGGTTTGTGTGGCTTACGTCACTCTCTTTTTCACCACATGATGTCAGTGTTGTTATCGTCTCTGACTTTTTTTTTTTTCTGCTTGCTGATACAGATCGAGTTTGATGTTTAATTCTAGGACCTGCTTTCTAGATCTTCAGCTCATAACGGAATGATTTTTTGTGTGTGTGTGAAACAGGAGGCCAAGGAACAGAATCTTCTGGAACATGCAGAGGAGGTCCAGAAGTTGCAGGGAGAACACCAACGTCAGATGGAGGTGAATGAGTGATGGCTTTCTTTTTGGTGTCTGTATAGATCAGGGCTGCCCAATACATCGATCGCAAAAGCATTGTGGGTAGATAGCATGACATTGAAATAAAAAAAAAGGGCAAAAAAACGTTTAAAAACTCTAGCAAGCTTGTGAGTAATCTTAATCCAGCATTTACACGATTCTGTCACTCTCTGATTTCCGATGAGCTGTCGCTGTGTGTGTGTGTGTGTGTGTGTGTGTGCGTGTGCGTATGTGTGTGTGTGTGTGTACGTTTTGCACAGTGGTTATTACCTGCACTAGAACAGTGGATGTGAGTCGAGAATTAGTGATTAAACACAACGAAAAATTAAGTCTTCTATCTACTCCGACATTTTATTACCAGGATAATTATTTTATTCTGAAGTCTTTGTGTCTACTGCAGTTTCAAATCAGATGACACTCAGCAAAGCACATACAGCAAACAACTACAGTTGAGGACAAAATCTTTTTAAAAGTATTAAAAAAATTATGTATATAGAGTATATACTGTATATGTGTATACACATTATCTATCTATCTATCTCTCTATATATGGTTTATATTTATGTTTTATAGCCAGTAGATCGCTTCGACTAGGTCATTCAAAAAGTAGATCGCGGACCGAAAATGTGTGGGCACCCCTGATAACGATGCTCTCAGAAGCGCTGGCAGCTTTTGCCACGTCTCATTTGGTTGATGAATGTTTGCCTCGTGTGGAATTGTAATTGATGGGCAGCTTCAGGACCGCTTTTCTATACACTTTTAGCATAATAATGTTCGGCTGTATTTGAGTCCTGCTAAAATAAGTCTCAAGTCTCAATACACTATAATATTTCACCTAACTTTTCACAGACTAAGGCTACAGAGACTGAGACGGTGAAGCAGCAAGTGATGGAGCTGGAAAAGGAGAGAGAAGACCTCAACATCTCCATCGACAAGCTCAAGCAGGTGTGTGAGAATATATAGTAATATATATTAGTATATATTTAAACTAATATTTTGAGTAGATCTATGCTGGTTGGAGATCACTTTAACTTCAGTTTTTTTATTATTTGTGAATTAATTTTATGTACATATATAGGCAGAATTTAAAACATGTTTTACACTTATTTTTCTATTATGATAATCTATAAAATCCCTACTATAAGTAATAGTAATTCACTGATCATCTTGAAATTAAAGTATTTATTGTTAAACATACACAACACAGACATTACTGAGGGAAGACGTTCAGAACAATGTCTGTGCCGTTTCATTACACACAAAAGTACAACCCGAGTGAGATGCTCGCCTAACATCCCGGTAACGTCAGGGTCCGTGCTGATATGGCTACACCACAGTTAGATTTTTTTATTTATTTTTTATCGGGATGGATTATCAGCTTTTACACCCATTTTACAAAATTCCCATTTTATGAAACTGATGATTTATGATTAATTTTGTGAAGAGAGATACCACTGTGTATATATATTTATATTGTTCAACGTAATAACGGTTGAAAATTCTGCATTGATGTGTTTTTCAGGAGATTAAAGACACTGTGGATGGACAACGGATCATAGAGAAAAAAGGCAGTTCTGCGGTAAGACATTGGATGGAAGACGAGTGAAGGCGTTTAAGTTCAAGTTCTGAGCATTTGTAAGGCACTTTTCACAGTTTTAACTGTCTCAAAGCGCGTTTCACCTCTGCATTAGTCACATATGCCACATTTTGATAAGAACACATCAGCTTTTAATCAGCACTTTAGTCGTGTCGTGCGGACCGCCTCACTGGCCGTTTATCGTTTCTTTGCATTGGTTTCCAGCTCCTGACGTCGTTATATGAAGACGTTAAGTGCTCGTCCAGATCGGTACTGTAGTAGTGACTGTACTGTGATATATGAGTGCTGTCAAAATTAACGCGTTAACGCACTAGTTAATGCTTGTCAGTATTTTCGGTCGGATCAAATCTCTGTTCAAAAAGTCGCCGCTCTTACCAATTCTTCCTCGCAGTCAAAGCATCTGAAACGCTTCTTCGCCGGAGTACTGCGTCCTCCTCAAAACGCGATAAACTTTTGGTCATATCAAACCATTGGCCATAGCGTTTGAGGGCCAGTCATTTGATTCGTCATTGCCCTGAAAGTAAGACCTGGCTTGGTTTCTCAGAATGCCTAGAAATAAAAGGCAACAATGAGAAGTCTCACACAATTGATTTCATGTCAATAAAAAAAATAGTTCCATGTGAAAATTGAGAAGGTTAACTGGAGTCATAAACGATTTTATTTGACACAGATCTGCTATGAATAATTTTTATGTACGCAAATAATATAAGCTCCATCCCTAGATTGCATTATCTGTCATAACCCCCTTATCACCGCTTGTAAATTCTGCATTAATATCTTTTGAGTAAAAGGTACTGAACTTGACAAACTATTTGCTTCCATGTGTAATGGCCGTATGATTGAATCTAGTGACTAGTAGTGATGCTCATTTTTCTATTGGTTGATTTTTAAAAAGCTACTGACGCTAATAATTGAATTTGAAAAACTAAAACGTACTATGCATATGGCTATATTTTTATGTTAATTCAACTTAAAATGCCGTTTAAAAGCAGACTACCGTGTCCGACAGATGTAGGTGTTTAAACGAATCCGTCTGTTCTTTAGCTGAAGGATTTGAAGAGGCAGCTCCATCTGGAGAGAAAGAGAGCAGACAAACTCCAGGAGCGACTGCAGGAGATCCTGACCAACTCCAAGACCCGGACAGGTGATTAAACCCACGACTTGCATTAAAGGTCACGTCCCTTCCTTCTCCGGAGGAAGCAGTTGCGTAGAAGTCAAGACCCTCGGGTGATTTAAACCGTGATAGGCTCTGCCGGCGCTGCTCATTCAGACATGCGTGGCATGAAAAATTTAAAGCAGGTAAGTAAATTTCCGGCGCAGCGGATGAATATGAAAGTAGATTAAGATGGCTCAGCATCCTCTGGAAATTGCTAGAGCCAGGTAAATGTAAAAAAAAAAAACTGTTATAAAGACTTGGCTACACCTAAAAACCTTTTGAACGATGAATTTTGATAACTTTTGATGAATTCATATTTCTATTAATATTTCCAAATAAATTGTTGTTATTGTGATTTTGGCTGGTCAAAATAATTAATCACAGTTTTTAAGGGATCTCTGATTGGTCGACGCCTTTAAATTGACCGGTTAATGACAAAATATTAATAAAAATGTGTTTAAATGACCATTTCAATGCAAATCTTGCACATTCTTACTTTTTCCGTTCCACCGCTTCTGCTTTCTATTCAGAAGATGAAAGAAAAAAAAAACGCATATCTGGCACACAATGATTGCGCTGGTGGGTTTTTCCGGGTCCGTTTGTGTGTTGGTGGAGCTCCATTGTGGACAAACTGGACGAACTGGTGAGAAGGGAAAGGCGTGGGTGGTAAATATTTGATGGAGCCCATCTAAAAATGTGCTACGGCTCCATGCATTCGCTCTCTGTAGATTGTTGGCGATGCCAGGGCACTCCTCTGTTGAGCCATTTATAATTCAGGCCGGTGTAAATGTTTAATGGCGACTCTACAGAAAGTTTAGAATCAGACATTTTTAAGTAGCAGGCTTAATCTTTGTCCAGGAGGGTCCGAGTCGGATGCTGTGCCCCCCGTCAGAAGCATCCTTTGCTCAGTTTTCCGCAGGAACGTCTATGCCGCCTTTTTCGCGGAGGTGTCACTTGCGACTCGTAGGTTTTCTGAGCACAAACCCAGGTTTTAATGGCTGATGTTCTGCTGAGTCGAGTGTTTGGAGGCTTTGTGTTAAGTGTTTCCTTTGTTGACTTGTGCTCTTAATTCCTGCAGACGCTGCACTGATGATGCTGATTTACATCACCTTTGGTTTACACGTCCATCTCGCCGCTTTATCACATCCACGCCGTCTTTTATATGTTTGTGTGTTTACTGTGACGAGTAGGAGTTTCTTACTCGCCCGACATTTTGTTGTCACATCTACTTTAGGAATTTAGGAATTTGAATTTCAAATATGCATGTAAATAGACCTTGTTTTTCTGTATTTCAAGTCAGGAGCAATGACAAATAAACTGAAACACGTTGTCTTTATGCAGCGTGTGCGTCTATATGATGTTAAGCAATGGTGTGTAGGCAGACGTGCTACAGTATAAGCTTTTATTAGCTCAATAACAGAAATAAAGAAACATTAGACACATCCCGACACTCAACAGAGACAAAATAACACTGGCAGAAGTAAGATGAAACTAAATACAGTACAATATTTATAATACGACAAAGACTATGAACCACAACCGGGTTAGCTTAGCTTAGCGCAACCGGCTACAAACGAGTCCAATGTGTCATTGCAGAAACAGTCGAAAATGAAGAACACGGGCAAGGAGTAAAATAAATCCAAAGAACAGACACAATCAAAACGCTGGGTCGCTGCACAGGGGATAATAATCCTTCCTCTTCACACGACGTCAGATAAACAGAGAGCTGACCACTAGAATTGACTTTTTGTTGTCTATTAGTACAAGTAAAACAATTTCAAAATGATACGAGTCACAAGTTATGTTTGTTAAATAAAGAAAAACAAGTATTTTTAGGAGAAAATTGATATAATTGAACCAGAAACATTAATAAAAATAAATGAATAAAAAACTTTAATTTTCATTTTGTGCCTGAAAAATCAAAGGGGTGCTTTTATTTGCATAAATACTGTATTCATGTAAATACAGTTTGTCCATTACTTTTGTTTTCCTGCAATTCGAACCTACGACTGTGATGTTGCGAACTCTTCTGACTGAGCTACAGGAGCGCTAAAAGAATGCATTTCCACAATTACACCAGGCACGTGATCGACCAGAACACATTATAGTCTTTATGCATTGTGCTTTATTTTAACTTATTATGACGACGCCACTGGTTGCCATCCCCTCGTCTCTTCTCTGTCAGCATGGACCTTTGTCGGTTCATTTGCCGTCGTGACGTTCTTTTTTTCCCTCTAGGTCTGGAGGAGCTGGTTCTGTCTGAGATCAGTTCTCCGAGTCGCACCCAGCAGACGGGTGACAGCAGCAGCATTTCCTCCTTCAGCTATCGAGAGATCATGAAGGACGGAGCGTCTGCGCCCACCACCAATAAGGTAGACCCGCCCACCACAGCTCTTCTCACGCCATCCTATTGGTTTACTGACCTGCAGAAGTTGTCAATAAACTTCTGAACATGGTGAAATCCACACGCTGGTTGCTTTTGAATAATCCGCCGAGCTGTGTTGTACTGAGATGCTTGGGAATTCTTTGGCAATTGTGGTTTGGATGCAAAAACGTAAAAAAAGTAATTAGTGGTATCATGTATGAATTAGCAATGAGTGGGAAATCAAATTCACCATTTTTGTCAGTTCTAGTGTTAGCTAGTAAAAAAAACGTATTAACCTGTCGTTAACCCCTAAAAAGGACTCAAGGGTAGTTCGGTTCATTTAGTCGAGACCAAGGGCAATAAATGACATGATGTAGCATTTTTCTGGCTTTTTGGTTCCTGTTCACACAGGCTCTCATCCGAACCGATCCAACATGCAGTCATGTGACAACATCCACATCCCTAATAGGCCAGAGGTGTCATTGTTGTATTTCCTAAACTGCATTTCCATTGGTCAGAATTGCACAGAATTGCTGGAAGTAAATAAGGCAAAATGGACAAATAGCTGTTATTTAGTCTGGATCGACGATGTGCAGGCTTATATATCTATATATACATATTTAAATATATATACACGCATTTCGTTACTGTATTATTATTATTATCCTACCAGTTGTTTGAAGTGCCCTGAGATGAATAAACCTCATTTTAAAGCAGAGTTTGTCCTCTTCCCAGTCCAACACCGGCAGCCCTCAGTCTCAGAGGCCGGCCGACCTTTCGGACGACGAGGTCGGGGAGCTTTTCCAGAGACTGGCCGAGGTGCAGCAGGAGAAGTGGATGCTGGAGGAGAAGGTATGACATTTTAAACGGCGTCACCGGGCCTGACAGTTTTGTGACTGGAAGTTTAACTCTAGTGGAAGCGCTCAGGTTTGCAGTTCTGTTGTCCACCGGGGGCTGTAAGTGCTGAATTGTGTCTCTGAATCATGAAATATGTATGCGGGTATTGATGTTTTCACGTTTTAATCGATCAGCCTTGTTCGGTAGCTATTGGATTGGAAATATGAAGTTAAGGCTCTGGCAAGGAATACTGTAAACTCAGGCGTGTTCCGCTCCGAACGGTCCATCCTTGTCAGGCCCAGACTGAGCCGAGCTCTTTTTCTTAGCGGGGAAAATTAATACGAATCAAATGCTGCTTTTCAGCTTAGCAGGATAAATGATAATCACTGTATTGGATGAAATATTAATTACCCTTAGAACCCACGATTGTTCTTTAATAAAAAAAACTTCACTTTAATAAAAAAAAAAAAAAAAAGTCTTATAAAGTATTTGTATTGAAAACATTGCCCATAGGTGTGAATGTGCATGTCTGTGTGTTTAAAAATGATAAAAGCTTCTTTGGATTATACAATATATATATATATATATATATATATTTTTTTGTAGATTGAAATAGTTGTATTCCGCTGTGTTTACACTTTTTGGTCATCAAACTTTTATATATAGTTTACTATACACATAGACACACACACACACACACACACACACACACACACATTAAATATATATGGTGTGTGTGTGTGTGTGTGTGTGTGTGTGTGTGTGTGTTTATATATATATATATATAAATCATCACTGCTTTATTTAACAAAATAATAAGCAATACAATATTCAAGTATATAACGTAATGTATATAAACATAATGTAACATGTTGTAATATAATACAATATGTTAATCCGTAAACAATGTCTTTTTGCAACACTATTCGACACAATAAGTTAAATTTTACTTTTAATTTATTAAGTTCTGTCTTCTACTTGTTACTGATTTCAGACATTAGGTGAGATAATGATGGTGACAATAAATGTTGTGCGGTTGTTGTTGTTGTTCTGGTCTTTTCCTGATGCCTTTCCTGTCTGCGTGCAGGTGAAACATCTGGAGGTCAGCTGTGCGTCGATGGCCGATGACATCTGCAGAAAGAGCGCCATCATCGAGACGTACGTCATGGACAGTCGCAGAGGTACGTGACTATATCTCGCCAAGTAACGTAATGCGTCGCCGCGAAAATTTTGTCCCGAGTTGTGAAAAAAATGATTATTTCAAACAAGCGCGTCTTTTTCTCACCACGAGCATGCAGAGATGAGTGCAGAGGTGTAAAAAACAGTTGTTTTAATCTTCATGCACTTCAAATAAACAACAAAACCAACCAAGCACTTGTTAGTTTCAAATATATTTCTTCCAAGATATAAAATTCTCCCAGAATGGAGATCGTTTTTTTTTTTTTTTCCTAACGTCTCGTCCGCCTCGTTACTGAACAGTTTTCTAGAATTTATCTCTCTTAATCACAGATTGCATGTAATTATCACTCTTTCCGTATAATCCATGAGATTTATGTAGGTTTCCTCTAATTACGCGTCTCCATATGTTTCGCTTTAATTGCTTATTTTTAAATAACTTCTCAGACTTGCTTCACGATGGGTCTGATTTTTTTTTTTATATCTTATTCGGTTTTACTTCTTACACTTTCATTGCACTTTCGTGATGTTATCAAGCTTTAATCTTTTTCTTTTTTTTTTTTACAGTGGTGCTATTTTCAGTTTTTGACAGAAGTTGACAAAAGCATAAAAATAATGCAGGTATTAAAAGAAATATTGGGTCTAGAAATCATTTAAAAAATCTCGCCACCGTGGGACGAATGAGGTTTTATCTAACGTTAATACAGCGTCTGCTAATTATCTGAAACGAGATTTATGGAGGATTATATGAATCTTAATGGAGAACCGTTGGAGTCGTCACATTCAGGCATTTGTGCCCTAAAGCTTCGAGTTTGGCAGTGTTTTGTGATTCTGCCATTTTTGAAACCAGTGTGAAATCGATTAAATGCCACATAGATTGCACATTTTTTGCAATCAAAGATTCTGAGCATCTATTAACCTGCAAAGATCTGTCCTTCTCACTCACCATCAGACTAAACTGTTGGGACATAATCTTATAAAGATGTTCCGACGCTTGAGTTGCCGGTATTCAGCAATTCAATGCATTTTTAACCAAAATGGCAACTTTTAAACTGGTTGACAGAGATTGAATGTCCGTATGAACACTATTTAGGGGTGTGGAGTTTTTCTATAAGGAATGACTAGAGCAGGGGTGGCTGAATAAGGCTCGCAGACAAATAATCACAATAATAATAAATAATATGAGTATTTTTTTAAGGCGCTTTTCACAGTTTTAACTGTCTCAAAGCGCACAAGTATCATTAAAAAGTATAATAACGTTAAAAAAATAAAATGTTCACCTGTATTTCTCTCCATTCATTTCCAGAGAATCACAGCTCTAACAACACCACATTTACATTGAATGTTCCTTAACATTGTGGTGACGTCAGGACGTGAACTTCCTCGACCTCCTTTTAATATACACACGTGTGCAAACATTAATAACAGCGTGTAAAATACGTGTTGTCCTGTTTCACATAAAATGCATACATTGACTCGGATTCAGGTTTAAACATTAGCTGTGGTTCTCTTGGACTTGGTTTTTTACAAACATGTCGTTTTTATGACTCTCTCAGGCAAAAAAAGTTTCCCGACCCGTGGCCTACAGGAACTACAGTTAAATCTGGACGCAGATTGTGACTTGCAAATCATTTCACACTTTTAATGTACACACTGCGGAGTAATCAGACCAGGGATCATTTGTAAACGAAAATGATTTTATCCTATTAGATTATCCCCGTGAGCGGAGCTTTAATTGAGACGCTTCTCGGCTTCTCTCTGGACGCGTACGTTAAAGAAGAGAGCGACTGTGTTTGTTGTTGAGTGATTATCATTTCACGTTTCTCGGCCCATTTTAAGCAAGACTGCGCTTGCTTCCCCGAGAACACGGAGAGATGATAATGTCGCATCTTCCTCTCCTCCCCGTGCGCTCTCCTGCTTTAATTTCACGACTCACTGGTTTAACATTTAGTGGCAGGCTAGATTCCATTAAGGTTGCTGTTGTCTAATTGTAAATATTGTGCTATAAATGTTTGGCTTCTCTGCTGCTTTGGGCCGTGGAGAGCTCACCAAACACTTCCTCGTTTTTCCACAAGTCCAAATCAGTGAGGATTGAGTAAATGCTTTTTCGTGGCTTCATCAGTGGAGCGTGGGGTTTGCAGACTTCCACTGGACGATTGTAAATTCAATGTAAGTCTCTCCGGATTAAAGTGTTTGCTGAATGCGTGAGCTTAAGCTCCAGATTGGACCAGAACACGTCGTTGTTTATCCAAAACCTTGAAGAATTGTGCAGAACGAGGCTAAATCATTATTACACAACTCGCACTGGTGCTTTCTGTTCAAGTCGGTTCCCATTCTGTCTTTTAAAAGGGTTTTAAATTCCCCAAAATCGTCGTGACGCTCTATAAATATGAAGAAATGATACAAAAGCGCAGGATGAGAGCTGGCATTAGAAGGATGTAAATGATTCAGAATGCCGACATGCCTCAGTGAACCCAACACTCGTTCTCAATAATGCAGCAGAAAGACTGAGCATCCCTCTTGTCTCCTCTGTCTTCACTCTTCTTCTTGCTTCATCTCTACACCCATCTTTACATCCCCCTAAATGCACTTTCTCATTTGATTCCTGTTTTGTAAGACACTTTGGACACTTGCAATGCATTCCATTCCCACTTTTTTTTGTTTTGTTTTTCTTTACTGTGCATTTATTTGACACTTTTATCCAAATAAAATTGGTTCTGAAATTTCATAAAAAAATGAAATTTGCTTCTAATTCTCCGTATTTTGTAAGTGACACTTTGGCATGGAGTTTTTTCGGATCTACCGAGTTTCCAAAATGACTACAAAAAGGCTCCAGTGGGCAAAGACCGAGGCGTTGTTCGCGACTCTCTTTTTCAAATGGCTTGGATTATTTTTAGAAACGTTTGTCAAATTTGCATTCCATTACAACGTGTGTGTGTGTTTGTGTGCCCCCCCCACTTTGTCAGACACTTTCATCCAAAGCAACTTGGGGAATGAGCAGACTGGGTTGAGTGTTTTGGTCTTCATAGCTCTTCACTTGTGACTTCGATCCTACAACTTTTTGTCCGCAAGTCTCAACAACGTTAAATTCCTTCTTTCCCTGTGAATCTTTTTATGTGCCAACACTGGATTTGCAGAGTGGGCTAAGGATTCATCTCAACACAATAACATGGCAACCAATTGGCATCTTCTGTTTGGGAAAGTGTGGGTGATTTCAGAGCCAAGCGATGCACCCGCAATCATTTGAGTCCGATCCTTATTCGCCAAACCAGAGGCTGAAGCGTTGCGCAGCAGTGAGCCACGCGGTAGACATTATGTAAGAAGACTGTAGAATGTTGGCATGAACAAGCTCTCAGCACGGTTTAGTTGCAGAGTCATTCAGCAACATGCCGCAGTCATGTGGACAGCTTAAGTGCAGAATCCTCCCCGCTGGAGCAAGTCAGGTGGGGTGAGACACATCTGCAGTCTGGAAACCCTCCGCCCACCTCCGCGTACCCTGTTTGAGGCCTTCAACCATGCGTGAAGTAACCTAACCTTTCAATGTACTCCAGTCTTTTCCTGCTGCATCATTTAAGGGAAAAACTATCCTTATCATGTGCCCTATAGCTCCAAAGCCCGCTGAGATAATGTGGCGGCATCCAAGGCTCCGCACTGCAGATTATTTTCTCTTCAGTCGGAAGTAAATTTGATCACGCTGATTATGCCATCGGAACAACTTGCACGCAGGAATCCCATTTTATTGAGCCTCGAGACGTCCGAATCTCTCCGCCGATCTTTCATTAGCCTAGAACCTGTGAGGAACAACTGACAAATAGGCTTGTAGAAGTAGAAACGACGTGGCTGCAAGACAAACTGCTGGAAGTGTCCATCGTCCTGTTAGTTTGATCAGATCCTGAAAGAAAGATCGTCACTGTGGCCACTATGAACCATATTGAAATTTAGCTCTGCATTTCACCATCCAGTGAATGGAGCACACACACCCGGAGCAATGGGCAGTCGTGGCATCCAGAAGACATGTGGAAGTCTGTGTCTTGGTTGGCTGATTTCCATTCTCCTTCCACTGGACCACAACGGCCACACAGGTCTGCTGATTCCAGTATGGGCCTGAGAACTTGTGATGTCGACTTGTGGAAAACAGTCCACCAACTGAATGGTTTGGTGAAGAGTTCTGGGCATTTGCCAAAGCCCGACACATTTCCTTTTTGTTTTCTGTGATGCTAAATATCCATCCAAAATATTCGCATGGTACAAGTTCTTGCCGATCTCGCTCTACTTCCTTGCAGCTTTGCTCTTTAGTTTGAACGGCCCATTAGCCTCCATTGGTAATTGTAATGTTCAGGTAGTGTTCTCGAAGTACCAACCCCATTACAATAAACGTCTTGGTGTTAAGAGGGTGCAACCGTTTTAGTGTGTTCTCCTTGGTTCTTTGCAACTGTGGTCCAGCCAAGCATGTGATCGCGTGTCTCTGGAGATCTGGAGCATCTTCACTTGGTCCAGTGACTTGGCTGCTAGGTTCACTTCCTCGCTTGTTTTACAACTTTAAGAGATCCTGGCGCCACGCTCTGCTTTGCAAACGGCCGCTTTGGCATTTTCCAGCCATTAGTGCAGGGAATCTTCTTTGCAAATCTCCTTTGTGGATTTATCAGAATGGCTCGACACAGAACTCACTGTTGTGTTCAAGCAAATTGGAATTAATACCACTGATCAATGCGAAAGAAATACTGGTTTCTGACATGTTGAGTTTTCCATTTCAATGTCATTAGCAGGAATGTCGATAAGGGCTTTCTCGCCCATTACTCCAGTGTTAGAAGCCTTTATTTAGGGCGTGAGATCTTTGCACTTGTAGTGAATCACAGGACACTCCGACCTCTCAAGCTTTTCTTCGCCGATTGGATTCCGTTGGAGCCATTTTACCGATGGACTTTGTCGTTGTTGTGACCCGGATCGTGTTATAGGATGTGTTTGTTTTAGATGTGTTTGTTCTGACAAGGTGAACCATGTTGTAGTCAGGATAAAAAGGAAGGAGGACACATGGCACTTGCTGGTGTTTTCTG
The DNA here is from genome assembly GCA_017309775.1 of Paedocypris sp. Pulau Singkep. NCBI lineage: Eukaryota > Metazoa > Chordata > Actinopteri > Cypriniformes > Paedocypris > Paedocypris sp. Pulau Singkep. The sequence goes on along the minus strand of MU204235.1, from coordinate 8,589,942 downwards.
TCAGGCCTCCGGAGAGCGCCAAATGTCATTGATGGGCTTCATCGCTTCAAGACGGGCGTTTAAAGGTTGAATGGGCCTTCGGGGGGTGAAGTTAACGTCTCAATTAGCACTGATGCGTCGCGTTCTACTTCGTTTCTTAGACTCCAGGCGATGGCACCAGCGCTGAGGTAGTGTGGCATCCCAAACAGTCGCACATATACATTACACTTACACCAATCTCGCGAGGTTAAAGAGGCAAGGCGCGTTTAGTTTTGGAATGTGAGATCTTGGGTTTAATACTAGGATTTGGATTGTGACGAGACTAAACCAAATATGTCGCTAGAGAAATTGTAAATCAGGAGTAAGAAATCAACCAATCTGAGTGATTTGTGCTGAATGTTTTTTGTTCTGGTAACGTCTTTATGTGGGACTTAACAATGATTAAATATACTTTTAACCTTTTTCTCGTAGGGACTAACCGTAAAGAGTCTGCAGAGAGAATGTCAACACAAAACATGCCTAAAATATGTTTAAAACATGTTAAAATGCCTAATAATAATTGATATAATATGATAACATTGAGGCTAAATGAAATGAAAACTGCATAAACCCAAAGATTATAGAACTGAGGTTCCACGACAAACTACTTTGTTACTTTGTTAGTTTCAAGTGCAAAGGCTCTTGGAATTGGCCGAGAATTCTGGGATATGAAGTTCTGATTACTAGAATCAACTTTTTTTCAAATATATTATTCAAGTAAAACGATATAAAAATGATATGAGTCACAAGTTAGGTTTGGTAAATCAAGTAAAAATAGTCTAAAAATGCCTAATAATAATTGATATAATATGATAACATTGAGGCTAAATGAAATGAAAACTTCATAAACCCAAAGATTATAGAACTGAGGTTCCACGACAAACTACTTTGTTAACCAAAAAAACGAAAGATGGCTAAGAGGAGGAGGAAGATGAAAGATATAGCAGGGACTCAATAGTGCAAAGCTGTTGCAAAGTCGCCGACTAATAAAACTGAATCCCTTAACTCTCAAAACGTTGCTCTCCTCTTCCTCAAACCGGAGTTTGGAACGGGAAGGCGAATTTAACCGTCTTTGTCTTATCAACCCACCCATATGAATTGACCCGATGCTCTTCCTCACGTGAGCGTTTCTCTGACAGCTCTGGTTAGGGATGCTGCGGTGATGACCTCGAGTGCTTCCACTCACCCAGATGAAGTGTAAATGGAGAACGAGCAGTGCGATCGAACTTATTGCTTTGCCCTTGACATGCGGAGACTCCATTCCCTGTCGCGGAGGGGGGAAAAAAAACCTCCACTAAACACTCTGACAGTTCACCAGGAAGTAACCTGATGACTTCTGGGTAGCCATGTGGCATCCCTGAGTGTCAGTGCGCAGCCCGTGGTATCTCCAGCCTCCTTTCTGTTAATCATCAAACTAAGCCACTCGTTTCATTTTTAACAAGCCAGCTTGTCCAGTTACAGCCCCACACTGATGTCCCCCACCTCCGCCCCTCTCGCTGGTTGTGTTACTGTCACGAACCCTCTCCTCAGACCTTGTCTAGTTTGTCTTTAATTTGATTCCAGCGCGGCTGTCAGTGTCTCATGACTTGGGTTTGAGTTTCCGTGCTAGAATTTCTACTTGACAGGTCTCGTGAGCGCGTGTCAGCGTTCGCCTCGATGTGTTCAAGTTCAGTGCATTTGTAAAGTGCAAAGCGGCTGTGTGGAAATGTAACAATTTATCCGAATATAAGCACCTTTTATTCGAATTTTCGACGCTCAAAAACGTGGCTGGTGCTTATAATCAGTGATTTCAAAAATGCGCAAATATATAATTTTCCAACACTACAAAATCATTGTGATGATTGTGATTGAGATGTGAGCGGCTTCAAATCCACGTTGGCACTGTGGACCGATAAAGTTAGAATCCCTTAGCTGGCTTATCTTTATCATTACACCAAAATAAATCCTAATCTATGGACCATTAGTGTCTCAAGAGTTTAGGAAAGACATGATTGTGCTGGTTTGAATGATAATGGTTTTCTCTCTTCGCTCTCACAGATGTGTCGGGAGGAAGTGGAGTGGCTCATGGTGCTCCAGCGGAACGTGCCGGAGGCTTGAGCTCTGTTCTGCGGGACTTGGTAAAACCCGGGGATGAAAATCTACGCGAGATGAACAAAAAGCTGCAGCACATGCTTGAAGAGCAACTGACAAAGAACATGCATCTACAAAAGGTATGGTGGACTCGTCCGAAAACCTACCCAGTACAACTAGTCTTGCCCCAAGATCCTTTAACTACAACAAACAGAGACTACAAACCATATCCTTAACTTTTGCTCATTCTTTATTGGCTACAAACAATTGTTTGTAATGTAAAAAAGTGTAATTGCAGAAAGATAACAGTAAAAAATGAAGAACACGGGCAAGGAGCATCAGACACAATCAAAACGCTCGGTCTGATAAACAGTGGGTAATAATCCTTCAGTTGATCCTCTTCACACGGCGTCGGATACACAGAGGTCTGGACTGGTGCAAAGGCTCTTGGAATTGGCCGAGAATTCTGGGATGTGAAGTTCTGATTACTAGAATCGACTTTTTTAAAAATATATTATTCAAGTAAAACGATATCAAAATGACATGAGTCACAAGTTAGGTTTGGTAAATCAAGTAAAAATAGTCGTTTTAGAAGAAAATTAACATAATTGATCCAGAATTATTATTATTATTTTTTTTTTTGGAATTTTTATGTTGTCCTTGAAAAATCGAGGGGGTGCTTATATTCACGTAAAAACGGCAATTTTTTTTAGCAGAGTCTCTTTGAGTCATTTTGGGCCTGTGTCAGCTTTGAGTGGGACAAGGATTCCACACGTTTTTGCGATATTTAGGCTTGTTGTAGCTGTGCAGTAGTATTTTAAGCCTCTTATAAGATCTCATGTCATCTTGTGTCTCTTATAAGAATTCTTCTGTCTTGTCATGTTAGGTTAAGAATACAAATCCAGAGTATGTGTGTAATTCAGAAGTGTGTTCTAAAGCCGACTGGTTTTCGGATGCTATATGAGGACCACAGAGCGACTGTGATGACTCCGACAGGTGAAGCATCGGAGATCTTTATTTACCTTCTGATCTGCGTGTGTGGAGGTTCTCCGAGACTCGTGTTCATCAGCGGCCGCACGGTGGGCGTTTGCGATGCCTAATCGTTCCAGCGAGCAGAAATAGAACGCGAGAGCTGGGCGACGTGTTGGATGGGATTACACCATCACACGGACAAACTAATGACAATTAACCTCACTCCTGCCGTTCCCCGAGACGCTCACTCTTTAACTCCGTACCCGCTGATTCTGTTCTTGCTGATATATTTCCACTACATTTAATTGCTGTTTGCTCTCTATTATTAGTGAAATACTATTGTTTGATGAATTCCATCTAGCAATTCTATTTTAGGCTTTAATAGAATGGGATTAATAGAAACTGTTTATACAAATGGCCATTGTGAGCGAATCCTCCTTCTTACTAGGTCATTTATTACAACATCTATTTACTAAACATTTACTTAAACTATTATCATATGACTAATACCTATTGTTATTATTACCATTTACCAAAACTTTTCCCCACAAATGAATTGTATGTCTTCAAGCATTATAAACCAACAAATGGACTGAAAGATAAATTATTTTAATAGAGCTAAAGATGTTGTTTTATTGTTACACTTGAAGTGACCTGCCCCCACAAGACGGAGGGTTAAAAAAAACAAAGAAAATATATTTAAAACTGAACAAACATCGTACTAAATTATATCGTAGTATTGAAGCTAGACTTTATTTAGTGTTACGTTTAAGTTAATTTACATATTACACCTCAACATCCAACATTAAAAGCTTTAATCATTTAATCGCGATTAATTTGGGAAGTGCGATTAACTAGTTAAAAAAAAAAAAGAATCATTTGACAGCACTACTTTAAATATAAACGTAACCACGACTGTATGGTGCTGCTAGAACTTGAAAATGGACCATGAGGATGGACAACTCAAATGAAAGAGCTTGAATTTGATCTTTCAGAAAGTGTAGGAACCTGAGCCCCGTTTCAAAGACTCTTGGGTGTTTTGGGATTCTTGGAGGAGAGAAGAGCTGCGCAGTGTTGGTGGTGTGTCTCTGAGCGTTGTCCGGTCCGATGGGTGTCGTGAGGCGGTAGGAAGCAATCCCGCAGTGCTGCTGATGCGTCACACTCACTAACAAGCCATTAACCGCTTCCATCCTGCGGAGAAACGCAGCCTGTGAGATGCTCTTTCTCTCGCTTCTTGTTTGGTCGCCAGTCGTTAGCTCCGTGTGTGTGTGACTGCGAGACCGATGAAGCTTTCATCTGTGAAAACGCAGCGTTAGTGTCGACTGGCCTACAGCTCTCTTTAGGAATGATTCACGTTTGTACAGTTGTAATAAACGCGTAGTAATCTGCACAGTGACGCGTTCACTTTTCAATTACGCAATGTGTGTGTTTGTGTGTGTGGAACATACATATATATTCATTATTATATCATTTATAGAATGTGATTGGTGCCAAAAAGCAGCTGCCAATCACTTTCTCACCTGCCAATCAGAGTAAGACCCGCCCCCACATCAAACTAGTGCCAAAGGTCCTGAATTTTCTCCCTTTATGTGAACATTATACATTTTTATATATTTTGTCCCGTTATGTGAACATTATATTGTCCCATAATAGGATTTGTTGGAGGATTTTGGTCCAAATGTTCAATGGCCATGTTTCTCTCATCTCTCTTTCTCTTTCTCTCTCTTTATTTTTACCTCTCTCTCTTTCTTTCTCTTCCCTCTTCTATCTTTCTTTCTCTTCCCTCTTCTATCTCTCTTTCCCTCTCTCTCTTTCTTTCTCTCTCCTCTTCTATCTTGTCTCCCTCTCTCTCTATCTCTCTCTGCCCCCCCCTTCCACTTCTCTCTCTCTCTCTCTCTCTCTCTCTCTCTCTCTCTCTCTCTCTCTTTCCCTCGCTCTCTGCCTCCCCTCCTCTCTCTGATGGTTTGCCGTCAGAAACAAACAGCCCTCTGAATATTTGATGTGTTGTTGTCTTCAGCGTGACCACGTGGAGTGTGTGTCGGAGAGAACGAGACGGTTGAGCTTCATTGACTGCAGCTACAAAAAAAACACACTTTTTTAAAGTACTTTTTTTTTTTTTATAAAGGCTTCACTGGATCTTGACACGAAACACAGACATTCTAGCTTCTCTCTAGAACATAATAGATGTAAAGGATTTGGGACTCACTGTGATGTCTGTGCGCATTTCCGAATCGGGATGTATTAAGTTATTAATATTATCTTCAATTGTTAAAAAAAAAAATTATAATAATAATAACAATGGTAAGTTGTTATACTTTTTTTTTTCTAACTCAACCCATTACGACCTACAGGAGACTCTGAATAATAATTTTTTAATATTATTGTAGTCTATTTGCAATTTCATATTTGCTTTAAAAAAGTTGAATATACTTTTTTTTCTGTTGTTAATCATGTGGGATTTTTTTATTTGTCTTGAAATCCTCTGTAATTGCCACTTTCAAACTGGGATCGACACACTTGTTAAGAAAACACTTTTTTTTTTTTTAATAAAGCTCTTTAAAACACCTTGAGTCGACCAAAGTGCTGTACAGAAATATTGCCTGTCCAGCTAAATTTTAGCATTAAAAAAAATTGTTCCTAAAAGTAGGAATGAAATACAGCGAAACAGAAGGAACATAATACAAATCAAATTAATATTCCCAGTTTGGAGGACAGTATGTATTTCCCTTAAATATTCCCAGTTTGGAGGACAGTATGTATTTCCCTTAAATATTCCCAGTTTGGAGGACAGTATGTATCTCCCCTAAAATATTCCTAGTTTGGAGGACAGTATGTATCTCCCCTAATATATTCCTAGTTTGGAGAATGGTATACATCTCCCCTAAAATATTCCCAGTTTGGAGATCGGTATACATCTCCCCTAAAATATTCCCAGTTTGGAGATCGGTATACATCTCCCCTAAAATATTCCCAGTTTGGAGATCGGTATACATCTCCCCTAAAATATTCCCAGTTTGGAGATCGGTATACATCTCTTCTAAAATATTCCCAGTTTGGAGGACAGTATGTATCTCCCCTAAAATATTCCCAGTTTGGAGGACAGTATGTATCTCCCCTAAAATATTCCCAGTTTGGAGGACAGTATGTATCTCCCCTAATATATTCCTAGTTTGGAGAATGGTATACATCTCCCCTAAAATATTCCCAGTTTGGAGATCGGTATACATCTCCCCTAAAATATTCCCAGTTTGGAGATCGGTATACATCTCCCCTAAAATATTCCCAGTTTGGAGGACAGTATGTATCTCCCCTAAAATATTCCCAGTTTGGAGGACAGTATGTATCTCCCCTAAAATATTCCCAGTTTGGAGGACAGTATGTATCTCCCCTAATATATTCCTAGTTTGGAGAATGGTATACATCTCCCCTAAAATATTCCCAGTTTGGAGATCGGTATGTATCTCCCCTAAAATATTCCCAGTTTGGAGATCGGTATGTATCTCCCCTAAAATATTCCCAGTTTGGAGATCGGTATACATCTCTTCTAAAATATTCCCAGTTTGGAGGACAGTATGTATCTCCCCTAAAATATTCCCAGTTTGGAGATCGGTATTCATCTCCCCTAAAATATTCTCAGTTTGGAGCTTGGTATGCTTCCAATTCCTCACCAGTTTGCCCCAAACCCCTACGCTCCCAATTCCAGATTTGAGAAGCCCTTCCTAAAGTCTCTCCCAGTTTGGAGAATCCCAGTGTCTTTGCATGGTTGGAGTTTTTGAGGCTGGTTTAACTGCGTCTCGTTGCCTTGCAGGACCTGGAGCTTCTGTCTCAGGAGATCGTGCGTCTAAGCAAAGATAACACAGCGTAACAGCGGCGGCATCCCTCCAGGATCCTCACACAGACCCACCCGGAGCAGTGTGTGTACTACTGAATGTCTGTCGGCGGACGCTTCCTGAGGATCGCGCCGATGTTCTGATCTCCATCTGTGTGTCTCAGCGTGTGTACGTCTCATTATATCAATTATATTTATTTGTTTCCGAATTTTCATCAGATTCGTCTCCGAATGTGACGTTTGGATTATTTATATATACGGTGATAATCTGGCTGCTGCTTATTCGCTGACATAAATCTACTAAACTCCAGCAGCCTGGTTTTCCGGGTCATGTGACTTGTTCAACGTTTTTTCACACGTTTGCCGTTTGAGATGATGAGCAAGTTGTTCCAGAGTCGTCGTCTCTCTGTCCGGACCGAATGCGCCGCCGTCCCTGGATTTTCTGGAATGTGACATTTTAACGGTTTTAGTTTTTCAGTATTTTTGGACGTTTTTTAATTCCGACACCTAGGTTTTTCTTCTTGTGTAATTTATCGGATTAAAGATCTGTTGGAGCGCACTCTGACACACAATCCCGTGTCGTATTTATCGTACGGAAGGAAGTTTCGCGACTCACCGATCGCTTTAAATGCAGAACTACTGTATGACCAAACTTACATGAGATTCCATCGTTTTTCGTTGGCACTGTAGAGAAGTAGTTATTACCGACCGTTATTAACTTCCGTGTTGATCGTTACAACGGTTGTGGATTTTTCCCCAATGATTTGCGGAATTTCATCGGACAATTTTTTTTTTTTAAGTATTGTGTCCTCGGCGTGTTGACTTCTACTCGGTAAGAACTGACATGTCGTTCTGGACGACGACTGTTTGCCTTTACACTTCAGCTTTTTAGAACTTCTGACATCTGCCAAAACGTCTTTTTTTTTTTTTTTTTTTTTTTTTTAAGTTTCGTTTAGTTTTTTTTTCATAAGTTTCGTAAGTCGGCTCGTCCGATTCTTGTTTGTGTTCGGTCCACGACTCAGCAGCTAATATTGTGTTTCTCAGCGTCACGCTTCAACTGAACATGCAGTTCTAATAAAGAATGGCTGGAAAACCTTACAAACTGGTCGAGGGCTTTCTTCTCATCACTGCAGGTGCATCTTGGGAAACACTGTTCTTTTTCCTACGAGATCAGTGGTCTAGAGCAGGGGTGTGCAAACTTTTTGCACATTGAGTTCTAATATTTGACAAACGGGCTGGACCACTTCCTGCTCCAGAACCTGTCAGTCACATTCTCACTAGCCAATCAGCAAGGTCCGCCCCCACGTGAAGCTAGTGCCAGAAGAACGAAAAAAGAATGACAAAAAAATCTGAAGCGAAAAAACATTTCAAACCAAAACGTGAAAATTTTCATTTGTTTCTTAGAAATTTACATTTGATATTTTTGTTCATGATTCGGCTCTTTAAAATGTGTTACTTAAAAAACAATCTGATTTTCATTTAATTTTTGTAATTGATGTAAATGTGATGTTAATCAGTTATGAAGATTTTTTTTTTTTTTTTTTTAAGTTCGGTCGTCCGAATTACAACATTTAAAGAGACAACATTTAAATTACAACAACATATGTGGCCCATGGGCTGTAGTTTGCCCACCACTGGTCTAGAGTGTTTTTTTTTTTTTTTCTCATGTGGATCCCAGAAAAAAAATGAAATTAGTTTTTGAGTCGAATTCTGTAGAAAACACCTTTTTTTTTTTCCGGAACTTTCTGAATCCCCCCGAGACCTGGTGCAAAAAAGGGGCGTGTCTGGAGTAAACTTGGACTTGTAGAATGTGTATTTCTCACTCTACACGATTCACTGTGGAGACGTTACGCTCTCTCAGTAGTGTGCACTATGTAGTCAGCACCCGGGACACTTTCTTACGTCTCACTTGACGTCTTAGTATTTCTCCTGCTAATCCGTCCTGTGAAGACGAGGCTTGTCCTCCGCATCAGTGACGCCTGTAAGTGCCTTGTAAACAAATGACATGAATCATTGAGCAGCCATTTCATTGGAGAGTTTAAACACGACTGTCATCTCCGTCACTGCTGAGTGAGTCCACGCCCGGGTTCACGCGCCGAGCACCAGTCTGTCAGCGGAGACGGGGGCGGAGTCACTCGCGACCAATCAGGAGAGAGACGGCCATCATCCAAACTGTGCACTTTGTAGCCTTTTTGCTTGTTCTCTTTGTTTTTTTTTTTTTTTTTAAGCTTTTATATTTCTTATTAATTTGAAGCCGATATTAGTGCAAATGTTGCTGAAGTCAATTGATAAGCAATTAGATTATTATTTAATATTAATGGTAACTTGCAATGTCCTTTTAAACGTTTAACATTTCGAGTTATTATTTTTTTTTTATTATTTTTTTGCCTTATATGGGCCATTTATTAAAATGACAAACAAACAAATAAAACACGTTTGTTTTGAAATTTGCACAGATTATGCATCACTGGTGGTCTTTTATACAACATTACATTTTTGTACACCTGTATTTTTAACCAGTTGTAAATCATAAATGTTTTTATTTAATTTATATTTTAAAACAAACTAAAGATGAAATTGTTTTTTTACCAATAAAGTATCAATCCTTATTATATGCAAATATATTATGTTGATCAATTTTTTCCCAATTCTCTACAGATTAATATTGTTTCCCTGGACAATTAATAAATTAATTATACAAACAATTAGTAAATAAACTAAATATATTTATACATTGTTAAGAAATGTTCCTATTCCCATACAGATTAATTTACGTTTCCCTTGATCTCTTTTATATATAATACACTGTTTTAATGACATCACATCCACCCATCTTTGCCTCCGACCCGCGGACGTTAAAAGGACTGAATGATATCAGATCAATGTCCAATAAAAGGTGTTAGTCGGACGGAGGGGAAAAAAAGCGGTGAATTTAATTGTGCATCGAGTGGGATAATGCGGCTGGCGATCGCTCATTAGTTTCGATTGTCAGGTTAATGTGGCCACGGGGTCTCGTCCATTGATCCAAGTCAACATCAGACCCTCGCACCTCACACACGTCACTACATCAGTTTAACTGCTCCAGATTGTGTGCACTTACTAATCCACAAGTTGCGTCCTAATGGGCTTGCGATCTCAAGGTTGCAGGTTCGAATCCCGAGTCATAATTTACCACAATGGAAGCGACTGAAAGGTCCCAAGGAGGGAGATGAAGATGATGAAGTCTCATCCAGCATCTTGGCGTGACGATTCTGGTAAGTTCTAACCCGTTACTATCAGTCAGCGCTTTGAAAATGCATGTAAGACGTGTAAATGATGAAAAGGGGAGGAGCCATGTACTATTTAGGCACTTAAGGTGAGTGATTTTTTATTGTTCGTTCTTACTTCTTGGCCAAAAAAGTGGCCAAGTTGCTCTTCTGAAAACGTCAAATCACATTTTATTTGACCCAAAGTTCAGAAAAGTGTGCAACTCTGAAAAAAGATAAAGTATTTTCGACTGATCATAAAAAGATTGCTCAACAGCGCCCCCTGGAAAATTAAAATACATTAGGCGTATGTGAGCCCAAAAGGCATTTTTTTCATCGCAGACTCACGAATAAGCCCATTGCGTCGACTCCGCCAAACCAACAGGAAGTCAGCCATCTTGGCTCAAATCCCATTTTAAAAAATGTTGCACTTTACACGATATGCATTTGAATGAACTAGTCATAGGGTGTTTCTACAGAATGAGCTGGAAATTTTACAGACACATCTAGACACGTGGGTGATTTCTTTTTTTTTTTTTCTTTTTTAAATTTAGGGAAGGCCATCCTTAGCATAAAAGCCAATTGTTATCCTGTTGTAAATTTAATCGTGTGGGTGTGGCATGGGCCAAAAACCACCATTCATTCTTAATGACATTTGGCAAACTATTTTGAATGTAGAGCCAAATAAAAACGCCATAATAACTAATATGTTTGGAAATGTAAGCATCGATCAGGTGTTGCACTACAGGAAGAATAGAAAACAAACATCTCACAACAAAAATGTTATTGTCATGCAGTAGACTCCTCCCCCTATCAGTTGCTCCACCCCTTTTTATAACAATTTTCAATTTATTGTTCCCTCAAAACCTTCACGCTTTTAGTCAACGGACCGTTTCATGCCAACATTTCATTTTTCGCACAATCCTGTAGTGAACAACATCTTCGCTTTGTGGCCTTTGAGCTTCCAGAAAGTTCCGACTGTTCATCATCACACAGTTTCACGCAGCCAATCAAACGACTCCTGCGGTCGTCCAGCACACTTCCATTATTAGAAATGCAAGCAGATCTTCATGCCCTTGTTCTCGGGAAGCGTCTCCGTGATGGACGGGCTGATCCTGCTTTATGACCCCGACTCATGTCCTTAACCGATACAGGAACATGAAATGTAAACCCCGGTTGGCCCGGGACGGTAGATTGACCGAGGTGAGGTGTCCAACTCGGCCAGAACCGCTCCAGCGTGAAGGTAAACCAATAGCTCTGGTCTAGATGAGACTTTGTTGTTTATAGTCGAGACACAATTTGATCAATAAGGACAATTTACTACAATTTTTGCGATTGTAATCTCATTAAGGGCTCGGGATGCATCCTTAGTTTACAACTAGTTTAGTTACATAACTAGTCCGTGGTTTTTTGTCCGTTTAAACGTGACCAGTTACCTACTGTATGAATCTCCCGAGTCTCCTAATCAGTAATTTAGTACAAATTTTGGACTGTTACAAACGGTAAACTTAATTGTAACAATTTTAACAGATTGTTGCTTTAACTTCAGACTTAATAGTCGTAGAACGAAGAAATCTGACAATCTTTGTCCGGAGGTTTTTTCCTCACAACACAAGCGAAAACATTTATTTTGTGAACAAGACACCAACTCATTCCCAGTTTGGAAATGTTTTTATTTCAGATTATGTTTCTAATTGCACCTTTTTCTTCTCGCACTTCTCTGCTCATTCCACTGGGAACCAGGTGGAGTTAATCTAGTTAAACCGGCGGTTCAGATGGCGAGAGTTTTCGACGTGGAGGCTAATTGAACGACTCTTTGACGACCTTCAGTATTCGCTGTTAATTACAGGTGCCCTGCGTTAAACTTTTATAATTGCCAAACGCTCCGTTTTCTCGTAATCTTTCATGTGGCTGTTGAAAACTCTTCAAACTTTTGTTCTGTCTGTCTTTCCCGCTCTTTTATAACGTCCCTGTCCGGCGGGATGATGGTGATTGTGATCGTCCTCGTTTGACTCTGATGAGCCGCTCGTCTCTTCGTTTCTCTCCGACTTCCTTTTCAAATCATTATTTTCTAAAATTGGCTCAACCTTTGTCACATGAGCTTCATAAAGCATCACAAAGATCCTCTACAGATCAGAAAACTTCACCTTAATAACTATTAAAGTCAAGTCTCTCTCTGTCTCTGTCTCTGTCTCTCTCTCTCTCTCTCTCTCTCTCTCTCTCTCTATACTATCCATCAATTGCTCTTTCTCTTCCCTGTTCTTTGCCCTATCTTCATCTTCTCTCCTTTCTCTCCATCTTGTCTCTCTCTCTTCTCATTCTCGCTTTCATTTTATCTTTGTCTTTCTCTCTCTCTCTTTCTCTCTCCTCTCTCTCTGTCTTTCTCTCTCACACACACACACACGTTGTATCTCTCTCTCTCTTTAAATCAACTGCTCTCTCTCTTTCTCTTGCCCCTTTTCCGTCTTCTCTCTCTCTCTTCTTTCTCTCCCCTTTTCTTCTTTGTCTTCTCTCTCACTCCCTCTTTCAACATCTTCTCCCACACTGTTTCTCTCGTCTTCTCTGCCCTTCATTTTAATATCTGCCCTTTTTCCAATTTCCCAAATGTATTGAACAAAATTCTCCCACTTTCATCCTCTTTTCTCTTTCTCTACCTCTGGGTTTTCTCTTTATCACCTTCCCATCTCTCATTTTTCCCTCAAATTTTCCATCACTCATTTACTGTCTCACTGTATCTGTCCATCATTTTACTTGCCCCTCTCCTTCTCTTTCTTTCTCCCCTCTCTTTTTCCACCCCTCCTTCGTTTTTCTCCTACTCTCCTCACTGCCATCCTTCCCGTTCTTTTTATATTTTCTAATACATGCCTGTTTTACAATAAAAGTGTGTTGATTCACCACTGCCTCGGACATCGTCACAGCCATTTAATTCATCACTCCATTTTTCTTGAATATTATTCGGCTGATTATATTTCTCTCCAGTGTTCATGTGTCGGAGAAGAAGAATGAGTGCAATCATCTGCTTGTCTTCGGCTTGTCACCACAAAACACAACTCGGAGCTTTTCACCGGCAGATGTTGAGGAAGGATCTGATCTGCTGGATCACGCTCCGTCTGATTGGAGAGTAATGCTGATTATTAACGCCACGATTCATCTCACCATCAAGCGAAAATCTTTCACTCGGTATAGTATAATGTTGAACGTTCAAGTAGATATTTACATATACTAAATGTGTATTTAGTGTTATGCTCATGCTATTATTCTGAGCTCCTTTTCTATTTCTGGGTGGCGTGGAGTATATATCCCAGCAACTCCCGGCCTGTCTTCTCCTGTCTTCCACCTCCCGGGACGTGTTTATCTCTGAGGTGGAATTTCATCTCCGTGGCGATGATGTTTGTTTGGTGTATCGGAGCGACACCGGAACCGTATCCGCACATACATGAGGTGCGACTGCTTCATCGCTCGCCTCTTCACTCCTGTTCTCCGTAAGTGTTGTTCACTCTGTACAATTCATTAACCACTCCGAGCTTGTAAAGCCGCGTCCCATGATGCACCACTGCAAGCATTTATTGACGGTGACAGTCCATTAAATTCTCCATCAAGAGGCTGTTGGATGCCCGGGCCTCCACTGGCCTGACTCAAGCCCTGGACCGGTCACTAGTCCAGCCGTCACTTCACATCAGTGTTGGAAATTGTTACTGATCATTTTTGAAATATTTAATAGAATGTCTGAATTGGGGCAGGCAAAGTGTGAAATCTGTTTTCTAGTCATTCTGTACAATGTCTCGTCTGCGCCGCCTGAATTTACGACATTGCTGATTCTTATGCCCTTCTTTTGAATTCTCTCGATAGATTTTGTGATTTTTTGATTTTGTGTTTCTTGTTAGTCATTTTCCCATTAAAGGTTGTTCCACGATAGACTTTCGCACTTGGTACGAAACGCCCTCATACAGTATTTCTATAGAATGCCAAGGCAAAGTATATAATAGAAAAAAGTTTCACAGTAAAAAGTATATGAATTACATTTTATGTAGCATTTACTGTTTAGTTTGCTGCGACCAACACCGTCACACTTCATGTTTTTGCTTTAAAAACGCTCAATAACAGGCTAAAAATAGAACAAAAAATAAAACGGAAAATGGAGATATATTCTCATGTGAGTGTCCCGCTCACACTTTAACTTGTCTTTTTTATTCGCTATACTCTCGTTTTACTATTATTACTATTAAGAGTTATTACTATTCCACTGCATTTGAATAATTTTTTTTTTTTTACTTACTGGTAGAAAGCCAATGATTAGTTAAAGTTAGCGGAATCGTATTAGACCGAATGGACACAAGCTTACGCGTCTACAATCCTTTCTTACGAGTTTTTCACTCCGATTTTTTTTTTATTATAACTTTTATTTTTAAACCAAGTTGTGTTTCTGGATTCGAACATGCAATCTTTCGGTGGCAAGTCCTACTCAACCACTGGGCCACAGACGGGCATCTAAACATTGTGTTGGCTTCACGGCGACTGGTGTGTGTGCGGTTAGTGTTGCCGTGTTGTAGTGTTGTGTGTCGCTGGTCATGGTCTCGTGTAAAGAGTGAAACCTCCACAGGTTCAGCGACACCGAAGCCGTCGTACGCAGCGACAGAAGATTAAATTGCATTGTGGAACACTTTGTCCAAGGCTTCATCCATTATCTATCGTCTACTTGAGGCTTAAGAAAGGCTGACATGCCACCGCCAGACATGATCATGAAACCGATACGGACTTCGCCTCATCCTCAGTGAGCCGATATTGATTTCACGGCTGGACCTTCTCCTCCTCCACTTGATCAAGAAAGTGTCGGAGCAAAAAGAATGTGGATGCACGTCCCAGGATTCCGGTTGCAGACGTTCTTCGGCGCAATCGGACGCCTGACGTCGGTATAATAGGCCTGTCCGGGACATTATTCCAAAACTCATCACGGCTTGACCAGCATCGGCTCTCGGGTTACAAAGTCGTTTATACAATCAGAGCCGCTGATACGTGAGCCACTTCAAAACTCAACCCACTTTCCACTGCAGCCCTGCACTGATTTACCTGCCGGGGTTTTGTTCAACAAACGCAGCCCGATCTGATTATGAGTTTCCGGGTCCTCGTGGAGCTGGACCCCAGACTCTGAGCCTGATGGTGGGACACACCCCTTATATTGTTGACCAACCACAGAGCAGGGCACAACCAGACACTCTGGGCTTGATGGTGGGACACGCCCCTTATATTGGTGACCAACCACAGAGCAGGACACACTCTGAGCCTGATGGTGGGACACGCCCCTTATATTGGTGACCAACCACAGAGCAGGGCACACTCTGAGCCTGATGGTGGGACACGCCCCTTATATTGGTGACCAACCACAGAGCAGAACACACTCTGAGCCTGATGGTGGGACACGCCCCTTATATTGTTGACCAACCACAGAGCAGTACACACTCTGGTGAGAAACGCCTCCTAGGTTGTTGACCAATCACAGAGCAGGATACACTCTGGGCTTGATGGT
>MU204235.1:8525616-8574184 GCA_017309775.1 Paedocypris sp. Pulau Singkep | reverse complement strand
GCCTGATGGTGGGACACGCCCCTTATATTGTTGACCAACCACAGAGCAGTACACACTCTGGTGAGAAACGCCTCCTAGGTTGTTGACCAATCACAGAGCAGGATACACTCTGGGCTTGATGGTGGGACACGCCCCTTATATTGTTGACCAACCACAGAGCAGTACACACTCTGGTGGGAAACGCCTCCTAGGTTGTTGACCAATCACAGAGCAGGATACACTCTGGGCTTGATGGTGGGACACGCCCTCTAGATTGTTGACCAACCACAGGGCAAGACACACTCTGGGCCTGACGGTGTGACACACCCCCTAGGGTGGCCAGCCAATCACAGAGCGGGACACACATTCAGCCTCTTCCTATGTGGGAGGAAACTGGAGACCCAGAGGAAACCCACGCCAGCACGAAGAGAAGAATCCACGCCAACTCTTCCAGTCCACAAAGATGTACCAAACCAGCATGATGGAACCCGGTCACCAGCTGTACGGAGGCTACAGAAAGCTGTGTGAGGTGCAGATGTTATCAGATCCAGTTGGGTTCGGAGAGCCTCTGTCAGGAAGGATGGAGTAATTACTCCTGAGATGCTGGATGTCATGGAGTTAAAGAGCTTTGTGACATGTGGTGTCCTTGTAGTTCAGAGATATAAATGGCTGTTTTTATCTCTCGCCCGGAGGAACGGCGTCTCAAACCTTGCTATAGATTTTCCGCCGATTGTTTTTTGCTTAATGACTCTGGACAGTAAATGGATGTTTGCCAAGGCAATTTATTTTGCTTGACAAGGAAGATAATTCAATTTATTTGATGTTATTTATTGGACGTGGTTTTTCATTCTTTAAATATCTTCTGCTGCGTACAACGTGAGAATCTTCTGTTTGTACGATGTTTTTTTTTTTTTTTTTTTTGCAATTGTATTGGAAACAGTGGGAGAGACGAAACGCTACGGGCAGTGAAATCATTTCTCATTATGGTTTTTTCTGGAGCGTTTCATTATATTACAGCAAATGTTTTATATACTTCCATTACGTATATAGTAACATAAAATATATATATTTTTTAATAATTGACCAGCTTTAAAGGACTAAAGATAAACAGAAAGCCTCGACTTATCTCCATCTATTAATTTCTATTTTTCCACTTTCTCCCTCTCACTATTTCTCTGTATTTTTCTCTTTTTGTTCCTCTGTGTTTCAATTTATTTCTCTGTCTCTCTACGTTTCTCTCTCTCTCTCTGTCTTTCCGTCTCCATCTTTCTCCTTTTCTCTCTCTTTCTCTTTCTATGTCTTTTTTTCCTTTATTATATATTTCTCTTGCTGTATCTTAATATTTCTCTCTCGTTATTTCACTCTTTATTTCTCTCTCTATTTTTCTGTCTCAGTTTCTCTTTCTCTATTTATCTGTCTTTTTCTCTTTCTCTTTCTTATCGTTCTCTTTTTTTTCTTTTTTTTCTCATTTTCTCTGTCACATCGCTCTCTTAGTGTCTTTCTCTCTCTCTCTCTCTCTCTCTCTATTTTGCTCTTTTTTTGTCTCAGTTTATCTCACTCAGTATATACAATATTTCTCTTCAATATTTCTAGATATGAAAGGTCAAGTGAGAAGTAGAGACACACACACACACATGAACACTGTTTTGAAGTATTTTTTTAATATTACGTTGTTTTTATTTTGTTTGTATAATGTGTTTTTCCTGAGTAACAATATTGTCAGCGTCATGTAATTAGATTGTCCATGTATTGACTTCCTTTTCAAGGAAAGTCATTCATTCATTCATTTATTGATTGATTTTTGTTCCCCCTCTCTCTCTCTCTCTCTCTTTCTCAGTGTATGTTGGTGGCTACTGTACGTGTGGTTTAGCAGCGGCCCTGACGGAGACCTGACAGCCCGTTATCAGCCGTCCGTGTGGCAGAAGTGCGGAATCTGGGAAAACCCGCGGCTGACGTGTGGGAAAAGCTTCGCTCCGACTCCACATGTAAGGAACACGGCGTGTACATCACCTCCACACTGCACCGCATCTCACACGCCATCCCTGACATTCAAACCCACCACCTTTATTGTGGAGTGTTTTTCTTTTTTTTTTTTTGGTGTTCACAGAAGAGTGTAGGAATGTGGACGGTCGATCCAAAAGTTGAAGTCCATCCTTAATAATTATTAAGTGTATTTCTTCACATAAAGTGGAAAAAATGGAAATATTTCTTATTTTGCAAATCCATGGTCCTAAGCGTAGACAAATCTAGAAAGTTCAAATTAGAATTTTTTAAAAGTTTCAATTTTTTTGTTGCTCTACATTTCTCTCTTTGTGTCTTTCTGTCTCATCTTTCTTTCTCTACATGTCTCTATTTTTCTCTATTTAGATCTCTCTCTATCTCTCTTTCTCTCTCTCTCTCGAGATTCAAAGGTCGAGATTCAAACCCACGACCTTTATCGTGGAGTATTTTTTATTTTATTTTTTTTGGGTGTCCACAGAAAAGTGTAGGAAACTGAACGGTCGATCCAAAAGTTGAAGTCCATCCTTAATAATCATGAAGTGTATTTCTTCACATAAAGTGGAAAAAAGCAATGAAAATATTCCTTATTTTGCAACTTCTTACTAATTTTACAACTGCTTGGTCCAAAGCGTAGACAAATCCAGAATGTTAAAAAAGAATCACACAAAACATAACTTTTTCTCAATCTGAATGGAAACACTGGGAGAGACGAAGCTACAGGCAGTGAAATCATTTCTCATTATGATGTGTTATGGAGCGTTTCATTATATTACAGCAAGTGTTTGATATGCGTACGTCTATTAATTATATAATATTAATAACATGAAATTAGTTTATTAAAAGGAGAATTGACTAGCTTTGTAAACTAGAGTAAAACAAAATTCAACTTGAGTCCATCTGTTCATTTCTATCTATCCAGTCTCTCTCTTTTTCTCATTCTCTATTTCTCGGTCTTTCGCTCTATTTCTTCCTCTGTATTATAATGTATTTTTTCTCTCTGTCTATTTCTCTCCGTGTCTTTCCGTCTCATCTTTCTCTTTTTCTCTCTTGTTCCCATGTCTCTATTTTTCTCTATTTTGAGATTTTACTTTCTCTCTATGTATATTTCTATATATTTTCTTTATAGGAGTTTAATTCTTGCACAAAGCTGCCTTTTGAATTTTCTATTGTAAAATGTCAAATAAATGTACGAATGAATAAATCCTAAATCCCACTCTTTAAGATTATAAGTGAAAGTTTGACAACCTTTTTCACTCGGAGGCCACAAAGGTGTTTAAAACATAGCAGGGGTGGGGAACCAGCGGCCCGTGGGCCACTTCCCACCCCGGATGTACAGCACAAACACGTTCTCAAAGTCAAAACACTGTGGATTTATAGCGTCTCTGCAGTGCGTCCTGGGACTTTATAGCCGGCGTTCCACGACCCGAAGCTCTTCCGAATCCGCCGCATTGACGTTCCGCTGCGGGGAATAAAAACGACAGAGGAGAAATATAGAGAGTGAATGAGTGGCCATTAAAAGAAGCAATCTATGGGGTAATAGGAATCATTATAGAGTCATCATGAATAAATAACGCGTCCTGTTTCTATACCTTCAGCTATCTGCGGGTCAATAGCGCTCAGCAGGGTTTCCTCTCCGCGGCCCGCGATGCTGTAATTGAAATCTAATCAGGTTGATGAGTCAAGAGGGGAGAACGCGCACGAGGAAACTCTCTTCAGACGGAGAGGTGGCTGATGGGAAAATGGAGTTATTTTCGCTGGGGTCGATGGGAAGGAGTTGTTGGGCTTTTTCGAAGCACCGAGTCATTGCGGCGTTTACATCATCTGGGTCAAACAAACAACTCGTTATTTTAGGAGCCCGTGTTTGTTCTGATTATGAACATTAAACGCCTCGGAGAATGGTAACGTGAGACTATTTGATTTAGACGGGAATTAAATGATATTTTTTCTCATGTACTTATACTGTTTATACATATGTGTACGTGCACACACACACACACACACACACACACACACACACACGGCATGTCTCAATCACGTTTCCTGATCCCAGTCATTCAATAGCCTGATACAGTAACGATCTGTTCTATTTTTACACACACACACACACACACGCACACAGTCACACAACATGCTCGTCATACTCGAGTAAAACACACATTCAAAACACACAAACACACTCAAACGGTCAGATTCTTGTTCAACACAGCTCTTAATAAATATGATCAATATAATTATTATTATTATTATTATTATTATTATATATGTTTTTATTCAACACATTTTTCTTGAACAACATCTCAAAAAGCAAGTGCCCCCCCCACACACACACAACCAAAACACTTCACACACACACAAGTGCACACACACACACACACACACACACACACACACACAGACTCACTTTCATTACTTTCAAAACACAAACACACAAACATTCTCTTTTGCGCACACACACACACACACACACACACACACACAGAATGACTCATTCTCACTTTCACACACACTCTCACTTTCCCACACACACACACACACACACACACACACACACACATTGACTTTTCCACCGTGTTTTGTTGTCTAGAGTTTCACTGTGATCCATTAATAAGTTGAATGTGTGTGTGTGTGTGTGTGTGTGTGTGTGTGTGTGTGTGTGTGTGTGTGTGTGTGTGGACTAGGATATACAGTATGTGTATATAACGTGAGGGCTTGAGGTTAATGACGTGCTGAAGACCCTCGATGGCAAGTCGATGTGAGGCAGACGCTCCCTTGTTCCTGCGATAAGAGTCCCTGTAATAACAGCGGCGTTAATCAGAATAAAAGTCTCTGCCTCTCACATCCATCACTTACAATCCACCATCACACAGCATCACGCAGCCTTTATTCCCACTCGAATAACACACTCACGTCTTTATTCTTTACTTCACTCTGTTTATTACAGTGTTTATTACTGTTTTATTACAGTGTGTTTATTACAATTCCATCCGGCCATTTTCTCAGCCACTTTTCCATTTCAGGGTCACGAGGATGTTAATAAAAACATTGATACACGCTGGAGGTGCACTTCATGAGTGTGTGTGTGTGTGTGTGTGTGTGTAGCTCTTCCTCCGCAGACGTGCTGTTTATCTCAGCTTCCTCTCATCCTCCTCTTCTCTTTCACGGGTATTTATCTCGGCCTGGCGTTTACAGGGTGCGGGTTGAATGTGTGTTAGCGTCGGAGCTCTGCAGTCGTCACATAAATGGATCCAGTGTTGTGCTGCTTGTCTTCCCCGAGGACTCGTAGATTTAAGAGGCCGTGCTCGGAATTTTAAGTCTGCTATCGGGACTACAGTCCTGCTTCCCACGTGCCGGGCTGTTCCCGAGCCTTATCTGAGCCAATGTGATGGATTATCAACCGCCTGGAGCAAACACACACACCACTGGAGATTTTCCACGAACTATTGTTCATCTAATAACTGAAAATCATACTAATCAATATTTGTACGTACACACACACACCTCTACTTACGAAATTCATTCATTCCAAACGCCGTTTCGCTCGTTCTGAACGGCGTTGAAAATTTCGTAAGTAGAAACGTTTTTTTCTTCTAATTTCGTAAGTAGAAACATATTTACACCAAATTCAGACATTAATGTTTTATAAATGGTATTTTGACTAACTGTATTAAAAACATGTTAAGGAAATAACATTTATTTTACTGTATTTAATTTTCTCTGTGTTGAGGTTTCATTTATACGAATACATTTATTTGTATTGAAAGAAAAGTTCATAATAATAAGTTCAAGATAAAGAGTAAGATCTTTGTATATATTTTACATGTTCATAGTTAACTATGTATTCAGATTTCTTAGACATAGCAACTTTAGCAAACATTTAAACTATATAGCACCTTTTTTTGACTAAATCTACACTGTAATTTAGTTTAAAGTTAGACTAAAGTGGGACTAAAACAAAACTGAGTTTTAGTCAAAAGTAGTCAAATGTAACACTGCTAGCGGTAAGAAAATACTAGCTTAGACTTGTCGCTACAACATTTGGCCTTTTGTATGTTGAAACATATTTCGTAACTAGAGACGATATTTTCTCAAAGGCACACTTAGCAATTCAAAACTTTTGTTAGTAGACACAATCGCAAGTCAAGGTACCGCCGTAAAAAAAAAAAAAAAGCAAACGTGTATATCAATCCGTGTTTGTTTTCACGACTAAATGCCTCGAAAGATACAGATGCTCAATTGCTGGTGTTTAAGATTAAAAACTCAAAAAGCTGGAGCTGATTCCACTCGATCCACACGAGGAACTTCCTTATTATTCATGAGATCTTTTACTTTCTAAAGTAGCAGCCCGCTGCTTTATATAGACGTGAAACGGCCAGAAAACGTAAAGAAATCCGCCCGTGAGTCTATTTTAACCACCTTGGGATATTTTTAGCAGTTTGTGTGAATCATTTAAAGGATTGAATTATGCACTCCAATACTTTGAAAGAATTTGCAGGTTATGTAAGCGCGTCTAATATTATATCTGTGTTTTTGGACGTTTGTGAGCGTCGAGATCTTCGTCTTGTTCGTCGTCTGTTCGTAGACGCACGTGGACGCTTAAGACGACGTTTCTCAAAGCTTCTCTCTCGCTTGGTGTTTAAACACACGGTTTAATTTAACCCTAAGCGCTCTGTGTGGATGTGTTTGATACGCGTAGATCATCAGGTCGTTATGTAATTTCTGCGGGTGACGCCATGTTCACGGCCCTTAAAGGTCTTTGCGGAATGAAGCAGTAAAGTGCAGAGAGCGGCAAGAAAGCTTTTCCCCATCTTCTTCAATCATTCATCGTAAGACTCCCGAAGTGTGACGCAACGTTTCAGACCAGCTACATTAATTCATTTCTCTGTGTGCTGGAGTTCTACTCTACTGTAAGAGAGGAAATCAAACAGAAATAGAAATAACACACACACACACAGTGCCAGTACCACAAACACCAAATATAGCGTAAAACCTCTATAATATAACACTATGGTCCAATTTTCAATCAAGGTGGCGTTCTATTAGAGGGAGCGTTCTACTAGTTCTATTAGAGGTGGGCAAATATGTTTTTTTTTTTTAATCTAGTTTAGTCTCTAAATTAAGAATCTGGTCAAATTTTAGGTCTTTTAAAACATTTGCCTTGTAAAAAAAGTGTTGTATTTGACAAGACAAATCAAATGTGAAGACAAACACAAAAAAAAAGTGACATTTGTTTTGTATTTAAAGCCCGCTAGTTGTGTGTGTGTGTGTGTGTGTGTGTGTGTGTGTGTGTGTGTGTGTGTGTGTGTGTGTGTGTGTGTGTGTGTTAGTGATGTTCAGATCCCGAGTCAAGAGTTTTCTGGAACACTTTCTGGATCACTGAGTCACTTTTTTGTATTTTTCTCAATTTTACGATATTTGATTGTATTTTTATCTTCATATGTTTGTATTTTTTTCATATTTTATTTTTATAAAATTACTTTTGTTCTACTGTATTTTATTGTTTTTTTTTTCTTACTGCATGCTAGCGGTAAGAAAAAGACTTGCTTAGACTTGTCACCACAACATTTGCTCTTTCGTATCTTGAAACATATTTCGTAACTAGAGACGATATTTTCTCAAATTCTAATTATGCAAAAAAATGAATGTGCAATCAAATGTACACATTTCAGTCACCAAAACAATTTAATGAAGCAGCAGAAATGACGACAATAAGCAACTTTTCTGAACTATGTATATAGGATTGTTCTTCTGTGTATTTGCCGTTTGCTTTCTTGAATCCGTGCGTCTTTTTTCTTGCCTCTTTTCACCCCGTTGCGTCCAGCACACGACCGATCTGGTCCGGATCTGTGAATTATTGATGGTTTCTACAGATTGTGTCGGGTATTGCACACACTAGCGCTCCGCTAATCTCAGGCCGTCCACATCTCATCAATCTGCACGAAGCTCCTGGTGACGATGGCTTTACTCCTCACGTCATCTCACACTTTCATCTCGTTAGAAAACAACACCGAAGCCATGAATTTTACCCTTTAAAGCCCCGGTTAGTCATTATCTCCCCAGGTTCTTCACACCCTCCACTTCTCCGTTGATTTGAGCATCGCAGAATCGATTCTGTCCTGATGGCTCGACTCTTATTCCCAGTGTGCCGGAGTTTCTCTCGTCTGTGTCTGTTTGCTCTGCCATCTATCCGAATGACGATATTTTCCCCTCAGAATCAATCGTTTCGCTCTGAACCCCCCCCCCCCCTCCCTCCTGTTCGATTCCCATAATAGAGGCTTTCACAGGGAGCTCCGGTAGAAACTTTTTCTTCATTTAAACGGGCTTTACAGCCGCCAAGAAAGTGTTTTATTCCGCGGCGAGATTAAACCTGATCGAAGAGACAGACGTGCCAGAAGACGCTATAAATTAACCACGTTTCTTATGCTGTGGGGAATAAATGTCTCTGCCCTCAAACGACCCAAATTTAGAAGGTGAATTTCATTTTTCTACTCGATCCGTCCATCTATTTTGCATTCATTTCTTTTTTAGAGTCAATCAAGGTCAAATTTTGGCGTGTTGTCTCACACCGATAAAGTTTCGGGGTTAGCGTTAGCATTTAGCAAATAATAAAAAAATAATGAGCAAAACACACGCATTGAGAGTGAGTTTGGCTATACACTAAGTTGAATAAAAAGAACTCTGGACAAAACCTGATCGTTATCAAGAAGCCATATAGATTCAGCAAGTGCTAAAAAACTATTGCGGAAAATTTAGCAATTGCAAAAAAAAACTTTGCGGAAAAGCTCAAAGGCGGGAAAACTGACATCAAGAGCGTGCACTTCACACAGCGGAACAGCCACACCCGTCCCATCTGTGAAGTCAACTACTGGGTCGGACGATGCCAGTTGTCTGGATCGCTAAACGTATTTGTCTGGTTGGTGCGTGACACTTGTATAATTGAAGCCAGGCGATGTTTATGGGCGCGCGGTAAACGTCAGATTATTATATGAAATGATAAACACGACGGCTAGAAATACCACTGACTGCAATCAAGTCTCTCTATTTTAGTTGCGTCTCATGAGTCTTCTGGGACTCGGTTGCATGTTTGTTTCCGACACGGCCGAGCGCCATCGCTATAAATGCTACATGAACGAGTGTCAGTCTGCTGAATTCAGCTTTTGGCCTCATGAATAAATAAATATGTCCGATGATGTACAGTTTGTAAAGGTAAACCGATAATAACCCGCAATCATAGATCGGAAGCCTTACAGTGATTCGTTCTACCATTTGTATGAAAATAAAAGTTGTTATTGTATTGTTGTTATAGATTTATGTAGAGACCAAGATGGTACAGAATTTGAATACATTTTTATGAATAATCAAATCATTGATGTGGTTTTTTTTTTTTATTAGAAAATGTGCAATATTTAATTTTTTTTTTTTTGCTTGGATTTAAAAACATTACAAAAATAATACATACACTAGAAATATTCAAAGATGATTTAGCAATAAAACCATATTCAGTTTTAATAATATTGATAATACTTTTCAGTTTATGAAGTTTTAAACAAAATATTGAAAAAATGGTAATTAATTAACTTGTTTTGTTGATCTACAATGAATTGTTGCTGTAAATAGTTTAGTTCTGTTCTATAAATATCACAACATGTAAACAGTAACATGTATAACAATAAAATGTGGGGAATAAACTATAAATATAACAATATCAATGTTTAATGATGCAGTACTATATACAGAAATACAGTTTGGAGTTTGACTAAATACACAACTACTGTATAGTATTCATGTATGTATTCATAACATTGCCTGAAATGTTAGTTTTATTTTTTAGCAGTGATGACAACCTCCTCCTCTCCACCACTCCTCTATTCTACCCACAATCCATCTGTTCTTTCCAGCAGTTTTCATCATCACGGGCCGCTCAATGAAAGAGTGATGCACCCGGACATGCTCGGAGGAAATCCAAATGAAACTCTTCTCCTCCCACTGCCTGGAGAAGTGAAGAATGAAACGTGTCGGAATCCTGCAGGCGGCAATAAGATGGTGTGATATAGTATTTTCAGGTGGTGTGAAACCTGAGCTTTTGCCTTTGTGACCCGTTGTAGGAAGAGAGGCATTTGCGAGAGATTACGTTTTAAATGGATGTGCATAAGTGTGTGTGTGGAGAGAGAGAGAGAGAGAGGTGGAGAAAGAGGGTGGGGAGGTGGAGCAAGCAAATGAGAGAGAGAGAGAGAGAGAGAGAGAAAGGCAGCGCACAAATGCAACAGTGGAGGAGAGAGAGAGAGAGAGAGAGAGAGAGAGAAGGAGGACTAGGCGTTATGTTCCCATCAGAGATGCCAGGACTGCTGCAGAGACGCCGCTTCTTCTCGCTTCACCGGCTTTGCTCCGCTTTCCATCACCGTCGACTCTTCATTCTCTCCTCTGTCTCGCAGGTAAGAGATCTTTACTCAGCCTGACTGCGTGGAACTTGCCGGACTTTGTTTTTTTTTCTCCAGCTTTGACACTTTACAGATGTGCACTTCAGTGGCTGGAGTTCCTCTCCGTGAGTGTTTGTGTGCCCGCCGTCTGTATTGATGCTTTAGGGTGGTACTCATCTGTTGGGACCCTCGGGACAAAGGGGGGGCTTCTCTTGTCATATTTCAGTCAAAGTTGGAGAAAAAGACTTTCGGGCGTTTTTTTTGCATCGATCCCCAGACGCACGGATGCTCGAAGTGCTTTAGTTTTATAAGCAGGAAGCGCTAATGTGAGTGTCCTGATGGTGGTGGATCTCCTCAGCAGAGTTTCATCTCACGTTGCTCTCAGTGCTCTCGGTATATTCACATGTGAATTCTGTGTCTGACAGAAGCATCCGAGAACATCCTGCGTGGAGGCAAGTTCATAATTCAGAGGATTCAGCGGAACGCCTCACCGCTTTCTGAGGATCGGTCATCCTTCGAAGCAACTAAGGCGCTCACAAAGTCACGGGAAAACGGCAAAGGAATGACGCCTCCGATCTGGCTCGCCTCGGAAACCAGCAGCATCATCAGCATCCGTGTTCTCCAGCGATGAGCGCTCACCCTTTACCAGACTGGAGTCTTCCACCATCCCTCCATCCTTCAGCAAACCGAGGCGTACTCATGGAAAGTTCCAGGCTTTGACTGGTTGGGATGAAGATGCCATTGGTCATTGTCGTGTAGGTTCATTCGGCGTTGATGATGAAAGCGTTTGCCCACTTCCATCTTCCCGACAGGATTCTCCCCACCCTACTGTGACGACTCGGACATCCAGGACTCTCCGCTTGGATGTTGAGTTTAGAAAGTCCCTCCTTGAGTTCAGAAAAACTCTGGTTTGAGTGGTTCTCACGCGTCGCTCGTTGACTTCTACAGCCACCTTTTGAATTAAACATGGCCGCCGGAGTGGCAACATGGCTGCCGTTTGCCCGGGCGGCCGCCGTCGGGTGGCTTCCTCTGGCCAAGAAGACCATGCCCAAACCTCCCGTGGACAAGAAAAGCCGCAACGATGAGATTCTCTTCGTAAACGTGAGCGGGCTTCGCTTCCAGACGTGGAAGAACACCCTGGACCGCTATCCGGACACTTTGCTGGGCAGCTCGGAAAAGGAGTTTTTCTACAACGAGGACACTCAGGAATATTTCTTCGACAGGGACCCCGAGATGTTTCGCCATATTTTGAACTTCTACCGCACGGGAAAGCTGCATTATCCTCGGCAGGAGTGCATCCAGGCGTTCGACGAGGAGCTGGCCTTCTACGGCATCGTGCCGGACATCATCGGAGACTGCTGCATGGAAGAGTACCGGGACCGCAAGAAGGAGAACCAGGAGCGGCTGGCGGAGGACACGGAGGCGGAGATGGCGACGGACGCGCCCCTGCCGCCTCACAGCACGCCCCGGGAGCGCCTGTGGAGAGCTTTCGAGAACCCCCACACGAGCACCATGGCCCTGGTTTTCTACTACGTCACCGGCTTTTTCATCGCCGTCTCCGTCATAGCCAACGTGGTGGAGACCGTTCCCTGCCGACCGCCCAAAGGCAGCAAGAGGGACCTGCCGTGCGGGGAGAAGTACTCGCTGGCGTTTTTCTGCATGGACACGGCCTGCGTGCTCATCTTCACCTTCGAGTACCTCATGAGGCTCTTCGCCGCTCCCAGCCGCTGCAAGTTCATGCGCTCGGTGATGAGCGTGATCGACGTGGTGGCCATCATGCCCTACTACATCGGCCTGGTGATGCCGGAGAACGAGGACGTGAGCGGGGCCTTCGTCACGCTGAGGGTGTTCCGGGTCTTCCGGATCTTCAAGTTCTCGCGACACTCCCAGGGCCTGCGGATCCTGGGCTACACTCTGAAGAGCTGTGCCTCCGAGCTGGGCTTCCTCCTCTTCTCTCTCACCATGGCCATCATCATATTTGCCACCGTCATGTTCTATGCAGAGAAAGGCACGAAGGGAACCAACTTCACCAGCATCCCTGCCTCCTTCTGGTACACCATCGTCACCATGACAACGCTCGGGTGAGTGGATGCTGTTTTTCTCCGGTCTTGGAACTGATTGATGGGGTGGACTGGTGGGTTGTGATGGTCGTTGTGTGAGACGTGGTGACCTGGAGGCGATTCGGTGGTAATATATTTTTTTTTTTGTAAACGAGGAAGGAATAGTCGAGGTCCATTAAGAACTTTCTGGAGAGTCCCATGTGGTCGCGGCCACTTACTGCTCCATTGCTTCATTCCTCATTTATGCTGCTGACAGCGCGCTTATGTATTATAACTTTGCCTGGAAGTTTTGCGACGCTGCGTGTGAATGGCAGAGCGCAGACAGCAGACTTCTTCTTCTTCTTCTCTTCTGTCCTCTACACGTCTTCTGCTCTCAACAGTCACAGTACTCCACCCTGTTGTTGCTGCTGCAGCTGTTGTTGTTGTTTTTGGTCTTGTTTGTTTCGGCTGCTGTTCGAGTTTTAAAATGTCAGACGACTCTGGCTCACGTGTGTGTGTGTGTGTGTGTGTGTGTGTGTGAGAGAGAGAGAGAGAGAGAGAGAGAGAGGGAGAGAGAGAAAGAGAGGGAGAGAGAGAGAGAGAGAGAGAGAGAGAGAGAGAGAGAGAGAGAGAAAGAGAGGTAGAGACAGGGAGAGAGTGTGGAGGGAAGAGAGAGAGAGAGAGAGAGAGAGAGAGAGAGAGAGAGAGAGAGCGAGAGCATTTGTTCAGGAAAATGCAGTTTACTGAAAAATGTTTGGCCTTTTTCTTGCAAAAGCATGTTCTTCTTTTGAATATAATTTTTATTTTTTAAATACTTTCTGAAAAAGATAGCCAAAAGAGAAGCTGTGCAAAATTGTTATTACTTGATAATTTGAACAATAAATTATGTCCTTGTATGTAAAACTAAATTTAAGTAAAATAATAATAATTATACATTTGGTTTAACTAATACAAAAATTACAATATCGTCAAATGATCTTTTGCATTTTAATTCAAATGTACTTTAACAATTTAATTTAACAATGAATTAACAATTAATTTTAACTTAACAATTTATTTTAATTGAATTTAAAATCTTGAAATTGTTCTCGTTTTAATTTAAAAACTATAAAACTTTGAGTTGGACCTGCCACTCAGACGTTGCGGGTTCGAATCCTGGTCCGGTGGGTATCATATATCAAGACACTACCCACTGCTCCGGGTTTGTGTGAGTCACTTCACCCCGTGTGTCAGTGGGTGTGTGTGTGTGTGTGTGTGTGTGTGTGTGTGTGTGTGTAAAGTCACTGGATGGTTAAATGAGAAGTACAGTTTTTACACTGCCCCTAGTGGCCATATCGAGAATCTTGCTCATTTTACTTTTTCCAATTAATCGTCCAAAAATGTTCTCTTTAGTTTTTGCTTCTAAACATGGCCATTTTTCCCGTCACGCTTGAGGGAAGCAGAAATGACTTAATCTTCCTCTTCCTCACTGAGTTTAATTCCTGCGCTTGATGGATGATGAACCGTGTTCCCGCAGTGAAGAGGATGAGGAGGATGGATGAAGCTCGTCTATCTAATTGTTTCCCGACGTATATCTGAATGTGGCTTGTTTTTCTGGGTTGTTGTTGGGTAGGAAACACCCACACAGATGAAATGAGAGTAATCTGGATGTTTCGCAGCGCATTGTGATGCAGATTACGCAGGTTCTTGAAGACGAGAAGAGCAGCGAGAGCTTCTGATTTCCTCCGTGTGCGACGCATGACCGAGCAAGGAACACGGAGATCTCCCATGACGCAATCACACTGACTTGACCTTCCATTTCTAGTGTTGCTAATTTTTAACGTCCTCATTATTTGCTCGTGCTGGTAAAAGGTGAGCGAACATCTCCAAGACCCAGACAGCTCTTTGGTCAATTTGGTCTTTTATAAGGATAGAACAGCTTTTGATTATTTGTATTTCTGATCATTTTGTCAAAGGTTGGGCTAATATATGAATAGATTGATTTAATTGCTTAAAGTACTTTGCAAAAATGGTATATGCAAATCTGCGATTTCCGGAACTAATGCACTTTGTCGGCGCTAGGTCTTATTTTCAGGGTAACTATTTCTTTATTTGTGATTTGTCTTTGACTTGAAGCCGGCCATGTTTTTATCCTTTTAAATCATGCAGTTTTACATTCTATCTTGTGTGGTAAGGCAACGTTATACGTTTGGTAGATTTCTAAATGCAACATGCATTGTCTCACACGCAGGTTTCTCGTCCAATCAGCAGTGAGATCTGATTAAACTGGTCCCGCCTTTTCCTGAGGTTTGTTTTTCTCACAGTTGAGTCTTTGCAACTTCAAAGACACCACCAAGATGTGGACACAAGTTTAGGATGAAGGTCGAACAGACGAGAAGCATCTCATTAGGAAAATACACTTCGGTTGCCAAGTATGTTCAGTCTGGTGATGATTTGTAAGTGTGTTAAGTTGATTGTTTCAAACTTGAATTATACTATGGCGAGAACGTTCTCAAAAAACAAAGCCAGTCAGATATCTCATCCGTAAAGTCTTCAAGAGAATTAAATGGTGGAGCCGTGTTTGGACCAGCAACGAAACCTTTTCTACGCCATAAACTCGCAGTCGTTTTTTTTTTTTAAAAAAAAGCAATTATGCCGTTCTGTGGCCTGTAAATCCTCGGAAATGAAAAGACGGATTCCTCGCAGTGAGGTGCAAGCTGCAGCGTTTGTGTTAATGGTCGGTGGGATTGGAAAGAAAGAAAGAGCGAAAGCGTCTGTGGGTGTTTGAGAAGATCACATGATGCTTTAATGTTTGAGCTCCGGCTGTTGCCCTCTGATGAGAGCCGATCAAACCCGGAGCAAAGACTCTTTGGAGATTCGCAGTAGATCCGAGATTCCACTGGCAGAGAGACGAGGAGCGTTTGCTTCGCCAGATCTTTGCTCTTTCTCTCCTTTGACCTCGACAGAGCAACGGTTTGGACCAGGAGTTGGTGGACTGAGATGTTTGCTTGGTTCCGTTTGGATACGGTGTTAATAGTGTGTTTGTATAGAGATAAATGGAGAACATTTATTATTGTGATACACTTTAATGTGACATTTTGTAGCGCGAAATGCTTTTAATTAAACTCTAAAATTCCATTAAGATGGAAATAAATCAGTCCGTCAAATCAAACGTCCATCCATTTAAAAGTACAGTATGTTTACAGACACACGCACACACTCGGGTACAATGCAACGTTATTTTAATAATATCTACCCTCTGATTAATAATTCATATATTATTAACTTGTTAAATAATTTATAATTATCAGAACAATTTCGGGGAAAAAAAATCATGAATAAATGTTCTATAAATTATCTGTGACCCAGAAATGAAGAAGGGTTTCAGAAAATACAAAGGACGGATGAATGTACGTATTATCAAAAAAATTTAAACTGTTATTTTCATCATTGTTTTAAACTAATATTTAGCACATAAAATCAATGCACAGTCTAATTTAAGGACTTTTAACTGGGAAAATCCCAAATATTTGTGTAATATTCAATCATTATAGTTGGCTCTGCTTCTCTTCTTGTAGACACATATTCCATATCCGTTCTGTTTTATTAATAACTCGTCCAGAGGATTGAACAGCACAAACAGACCGTGCGTAGAGCGGGTTTATCTGAGTGAAGCTGGAGGAGCGTTTATCACACGCTGGTTCATTTCACACCCACTGACTCGCCAATCGCCAGGATTGATCATGTGAGACGGAAAACCAGTTGGTTCCGGTCCAAAGGTCAATCACATGATGCCACTTTCCCGCTGGCTGTCTGCTGGCGTCTTACGTAAGAGTCGTGTGAGACCCTGGAGACCCTCAGCAGCCACACTCATCACTCCACTGAAGATGATTGTTTTCCTCCTCTTCCTCCTCACTCTGCTCACCTGGCAGATCAGCGGGACTCGGGTGTAATTCGGTTCTGGTTTTGGTTGGTTGGCCGAGAAACATGCAGTACGTGGGCGGTCAGGTGTTCTGTGATGGGCTGTGGTTCTACCAGCCCGATGGCGAAGAGTAGAGGACGATAAACTGTAGACGTGTTGTAGAACTTGGTCGTTCACGTGATGATTGACACTTCTATTATGTTCGGGCCAAAATGAACCGTTTTCAAAGTGTGAAATGTTTTTAAAACGCTTAAACGTATTATTTCTCTTTGAAACTTCTCCTGCTTGGCTTATTTGGTGAAATCATCATGTAAAAATATAATGTTACTGTTCATGTCAAATGGACCAGTGTTATAAGTTGAAACTTAAAAAGTTAAAATAATTTGAAATAATAACTTAAAAGTACTTTTTCACGTTGTAACTTCTCATGCCTGTCCTAGTTAGTGTAATCTACATATAAATACAATAAAAAATAAAATAAAAAATATATCAGTTGACATGTTTTTAACGCCCCCTACATCTTTTTGTTACAATGATAATGTTCGGGTCAGTTTGATCCTTGCACAAAATGGAAGCTAAAAAGAATCAGAAAGATCAATTACTATTTGTTTTTTATTTTGCAACAATGAGACTTAACACACCGCTGACTCACACACACACACACACACACACACACACACACACACACACACACACACACACACTGTTTTGGGGAACTTCTTGGTTTCTGACACTTATATGCATAATAAAAGGCTCTGGGTCAAATTGACTCGCGGACATTATTAATGTTCCTCAGAAACGAACATAACAGGAGGGCTAAGTGCATTAATTTTCCACTTAATTAAATCAGAACAACTTGTGAGCTGGACTGAAGCCGACCAGATCTTCCCGTTTGGAAATCTATAAGTTCTATAAGTTTGGAGAAATAGATCCGGCCTGAATTGTATAAAAAAAAACTAGATAGAGAACTAGAGAAATAGATCCTGAAAAAAAACTGAATTGCATGTTGTTGGTTGGATCCCCAGATCTTTAGATCCGTGTCTGCTGGATGCTTCTCCATCTCATCCTTCACGCTTTGACCAACATTCAATGTCCTCCAATCCAAAAATACCTGCATCAGTTCAGTCAGGTGGCCCGTGACTACGGCCCTTCAGTGAGCCTGACCCACTTACTGCCTGTGTGGAGGAAGATGACAGTGCTGACATCATTTCCTGTCCTAGTCCCTCACCTTTCCCTCAGGAACCTGAGCTGCCAAAACACCAGAGACTCACTCACTCACTCACTCACTATCTATCTATCTATCTATCTATCTATCTATCTATCTATCTATCTATCTATCTATCTATCTATCTATCTATCTATCTATCTATCTATCTATCTATCTATCTATCTATCTATTCATCCATCCATCCATCCATCCATCCATCCATCCATCCATCCATCCATCCATCCATCCATCCGTCCCTCAAACCGTCTCTCTGTCTATCTGTCCATCTATCTATCTATCTATCTATCTATCTATCTATCTATCTATCTATCTACCTACCTACCTACCTACCTACCTACCTACCTACCTACCTATCTATCCGTCTGTCCGTCCGTCCGTCCATCCCTCCATCTGTCTGTCTCTCAAACTGTCTCTCTGTCTAACTGTCCATTTATTCATTCGTCCATGTATCCATTCATCCATTTATCTATCTATCTATCCATCCATCTACCCATCCATTCATCGTATGCCTCTCTCACTTTCTCTAAAATAAGATTTGTAGCAAGGTTTGTTTTCATTGATGATGCTGGACTGTAAAGGCGGGTTCATAATATTTATGTGTAAATATTTTTGTGCTGCACAACTTTATTTGGTTTTATGCACAGTGTCGCCTTCCGCACGCCACAGAAAACATTTGCAGTTGATGTACAGTAAACCTTTATCGTAGGACTCCTCAAAAACTGTGAATAATTAAAAGCCTCATTGCCTTATTTATACTGCAGTGCCATCATTGTCTTACATTTCACTGAAAAAAGAAATTCTAGTCTGTTTGCAAATGCCTTTCAACGCTCAAATACCACAGACTGAAAGTCAAGCTTGAAATCTCAATCCCTTAAAAATAAAGCCACCAAGTCTGTAGAGCTCCATGGTTTCCATGAGTCCGTTTCCGTGCAAATGTGAAGGGGAAGAAAAAAAAATAAATAAATAAAAAAAAGGGGGAAAACCTCTGTATATTTTGACAAATTTTATGAAAACTCGAAACTTTTTTTTTTTTGGTCAAACATTTTGTTTTAGTAAAAATGATTACCCCAAAGGCGGAAAAAGTACAAAGTGTCCGGCCAGAAAAGGAAATTACTTTCCAAGTTTTCAGAACATTGTACATTGGCCACTTGTAATTATAATATTACATTCCCTAGAATGAGATTATAGTTTATTATCGGTCAACCGGTCTATCTATCTATCCATCCATCCATCCATCCATCCATCCATCGCTCTATCTCTCTGTCCATTCATTCATCCATCCATCCATCTCTCTGTCCATTCATTCATTCATCCATCCATCTCTCTGTCCATTCATTCATTCATCCGTCCGTCCGTCCGTCCGTCCATCCATCCATCCATCCATCCGTCTATCTGTCCATTCATTCATCCATCCATCTCTCTGTCCACGAGATTATAGTTTTGCTTTTGATGACAGAGCTACTGTTGATCATTAAACTGTGGCGTTTGCACCATCAGAGGTTGTGCGTTTGAATCCCAGGGAATTTGAGCGATTGAATATAGAACAGTGACACATGTACAGTAGCTTCATGCTTCTTCTTTGTAGAAATAGTTGCTGTAGAGGCTTTGCTTTGCCGTGTGAGGACGGAGGGTCTGTGAGCGGGTGGTCCTGTCTGCTGGATGGCACGTATATCTCCTGCTTTCACGGCTTGGCAACATCCCCACACCGCGTCCTTTTATGGAGGCTTGATGGAAGCCAAGGCCATCATCACTTCTGTTTGTTTAGTTCCTGAGCTTTGATAAAAGCAGGAAGGAATCTGAAGCGGCGCACGGATCTTAATTTGAGACGGGAGGTGTCCTAATAGGGTGAAAGTGAAGAAGTGAAGTAGCTCCAAAAGAGATGAAGAAAAGTGTGAATCCGTCAATCTCTGTCTGTCAGTCTGTCCATCCATCCATCCATTAAATTCTCCATCCATTCATCTCTCTTTATCTGTCCTTCCATCCATCCATCCATTCATCTATCTTACTATTCATCTATCCAATCATCCATCTGTCTCTCTGTCACAGTTCGTCAGTTCGTCCGTTCATCCAATCCCTGATCCATCCAAAAATGCATGAATGGATTGTTTTTGATTTCATGGATTGACAAAGAGACTGAAAGTATGAAAGTGAGATAGATTGGTGGTAGTTAGATAGATTGATTTGTTGATTGTTTTGTTGGGTTGGGTTAGGTTGATGGATTGATTGATTAATTGATTGAATGGACAAATGAAAACAGTATATTGATTTGAAGAGATATGATAAATAAAGTGATTTTTAAAGGGAGGGAGGGAAAGATTGAAAGATAGATTGATTTTTAGATGAATTGGATGGATGGATGGATGGATGATTGATTGATTGATAAACAAATGAATGTATTAATATGTAGAAAGATTGATGGATGGAGAAATTAAAAGAGAGATGAATGGACAGATGAAGTGATCGATTGAAAAAGATATAGACAGACTGAAAGCGGGATGGTGTATTGAAAGAGGGATGGAAAGATGGACATTCAAACGGTAGGATAGACAGGTGGAGTGTGAGTTTCTTCTCTTGTGATAGATGTGTGTAGATGGTGTGGCTGAATAAGCGGTGTGTGTATAAATAGCTTGATTTGTGTTGTTGGCTGTGTGAGGAGGAGATTAACTTTCACAGCAGATCGCTCCATTTTCTCACGTTCTCACACCAGCACAACTTTGCTCCGTCTAATCTGCTCGCCAGCACCAGCAGTGAAGCTCTCCTCCGTCTCTTGTGATCTGCCTGAAACAGAAGCGGCTAATCTGACGTTTCATCAGATTAGTTTTCTGTGGGGACGCTTCTAACCCCGCTGTCATTGTTGTATTGGCTTTTTACCACAGGGGTCTTCATACGGTAACAAACCAGCTTCGCGCTTCATTTGACCTTTTCTGTTACGGTAAATTTGGCCAGGAAAAAAAACGAGCAGACGATCATTTTTCCAATATGAGAGACACAACGTTTGGATTGTACAGTAGCAAGTGAGCAAGAGGATCTTGAAAGCTGGTCCGACGAAGTGGATTTGTAGTTCCGAAAATAATAGGAAAATAATGTGAAAATGATTAAATGAATTACAATTGAGTCGTAAAATGCTGGTAGGTAGGTGGGTATATACTTTATTAATCCCTGAGGGAAATTCTTGAAGTGAAGAGTTTCCATTATTCAACGGTGAAGTGCTGTGGAGCGTTAGCATTAGCACAGCGGTTTTGCAGACTAAACATTAGCGTTAGCATTAGCACAAGTGGTTTAGCAAGCTAAACATTAGCGTTAGCATTAGCACAAACGGTTTAGCAAGCTAAACATTAGCGTTAGCATTAGCACAAACGGATTTGCAGGCTAAACATTAGCGTTAGAATTAGCACAAACGGATTTGCAGGCTAAACATTAGCGTTAGCACAAATGGTTTCACAGGCTAAACGTTAGTGCAACGCTTCTTAATGAATCTTTGGCGTCGTGCTGCGTGACAATCATTGAGACAGAAGTAAATACTCCTAAATAGCCGGTTGTAGCCAGACAGCGCCAACTGTGTTCAGCACCGGGCTCTGGGCCAGACCCTCAGCACGCCACCCTGAGACCCTCCACACGCCCCACTCCTCTCTTATCAGTAATCACCAGCCGAGGTGAAGACTCTCTCTCTGATTCCTTCCAAGATCTAATTCAAAACCACTTCACAATTATTTAATTCAGTTTGAGTAGTGAATCAAGTGAACAAAATAGTCTGTCTATCTATCACTGTCTTTCTGTCTTTTACTATCACTCCGCTTCCTGTCTGTCTGTCTGTCTGTCTGTCTTTTACCATCCCTCCATTTCCTATCTCTCACTGTCTCTGTCTGCCTGTCTGTTTTCTTCTTCTTTCTCTCTTTGTCTTATCTTTCTCTCTGCCAATTTTTATTTTTAGCATTCTCTCTCGAACATATTTCTTAAAATAGCTCCCTTCTTTCTTTATCGTATTTAATACTATTTTAATTTGAAAAGGAAATTTGCCTTTTCCTAAACAAATTATCCACCCCCACCCTCTCTCTCTCTCTCTGTCTCTGTCTCTCTCTCTCTCTCTCTCTCTCTCTCTCTCTGTCTCTCTCTATGTGTTTTTCACTCTCACCCTCTCTCTGTCAATATTGGTTAAATGTATTTAAACAACATTTGTCACAAGTGTCTGAGTACAAGCTATTCCTTTGACGATCACATGTTTTGATCTCTATATCATCCCTGTCTAGAATGTTCCTGTGTTCGTGACGTCTCTTAGACATAAATAGTCGTGATTCACCCGATGAAGATCAGAGAGAGGACTGTTGATCACAGATGCCG
Organism: Paedocypris sp. Pulau Singkep; assembly: GCA_017309775.1. Classification (NCBI taxonomy): domain Eukaryota; kingdom Metazoa; phylum Chordata; class Actinopteri; order Cypriniformes; genus Paedocypris; species Paedocypris sp. Pulau Singkep. The sequence goes on along the minus strand of MU204235.1, from coordinate 8,552,284 downwards.
TGCTTTCGTTGCCATAGCGCTGCTGGTGAAAAACTTCAGGAATGCGTCACTTTTCTGCCGCGACTTTATTAAAATGGGACGCGTGACAATCCCATTCCATCTTGTGAAGCGTCGAGCCAGAGACGCTCCGTCCGCTTATCACGTCTCACAGATGGACAGCCTTGTCTCGCACGATTCCAGCGTTAGCGTATCACTAATGCGCATCACTTTTAACTTATTAGCTGAGGGAGCTTCGTCTTTCTCTGCTGAGCGGATCAGATCGGAAGTCAGTCAGAAGAATCTCTGGGTTTTGTGGAGAGCATCGTTTCAAGAGTTTTTTAAGCACAGGATTCAAATCGGGGTTTTTTTTCTCCAGAGATCAACACAACACAACATTCTACTGTACAATCCCATACACATACTGTACTTTACGTTCTTCTGTACTTTCTGTGGCACACACGGTACATTCTACTGTACTACACAATGCACATACTGTACTTTACATTATACTGTACTTTCTGTGGCACACACTGTACATTCTACTGTACTATACAATACACATACTGTACTTTACGTTCTTCTGTACTTTCTGTGGCACACACTGTACATTCTACTGTACTATACAATACACATACTGTACTTTACGTTCTTCTGTACTTTCTGTGGCACACACTGTACATTCTACTGTACTATACAATACACATACTGTACTTTACATTCTGTGGCACACACGGTACATTCTACTGTACTACACAATGCACATACTGTACTTTACATTATACTGTACTTTCCATGGCACATACTGTACTTTACACACTGTTGTACATTCTGCTGCACATACTGTACTTTGTATTCTCTGTTTTTGTACTGTGCATACTGTACTTTACAGTATTCTGTACATTCTGCTGAACATACTGTACTGTGCATTGTACTGTACTTTTCACTGCACGTACTGTACATTTCATTACACTGTGCATTCTGCTGCACATACTGTACATAGTTTATATTATACTGTACGTTCTCCTGCACATACTGTACTTTACAGACGATATAATAGATGTGTTCTGCTCATTCTTCCTGTCTAATCTATAAGTTATTCTCTTTTCTATTTCAAAACTCACACTGTGCTCTCCTGATCTGTTGTGCACACCAGGGGAGACTGTAGCGGCATTTTAAGTTCAAGTTCAGAGCATTTGTAAGGCGCTTTTCACAGTTTTAACTGTCTCAAAGCACATTTGTATCACGCTTGCGTTCCAGCACTTAGAATTTCAATCAAACATCGAACCAACTTTACATTTTCCCAGGGAGTTGAACCCACAACCTCTGCGTAGTTAACTCCGAAGATTCCTGATGGAGAATCCTGAGGTTCAGTTGCCAGGGCTGCGTGATCTCGGCGGGTGGATGATAAATATAGCCCGTGTCCAACAGGCATGACCTCTGACCTCAACACACGCAACAGCGCCGCTTCGCCTCCTAATTGAATGTAAACGGCGGCTTTTCACGCGCGTGTTTAGCTGCTCACACAGAAGTGCAAACGCTAGTGTAACACAATCTCACACGCACGCCGGTGATAAGGCCGCTACTCGTTGTTTCTGCTGTTCGCTTTAATCTTGAGGTTTGGACGGTGCGAATGGAATCAATGCGTTTTACACTGGGAAAGATTAAACACTGTAGTTTACCATCAAAAACTCCAAATGAAGAAACGTTTAATGTTTGGATGTGTGTATTGCATGATTATCTTAAAAATTATATCAGGAAATAATGTTTTTTTTCCACGCATATTGATTATTATGTCTATACTATGAAATGTCTTATAATATAATAGTTTATGTATTTACGTGTGTGTGTGTGTGTGTGTGTGTGTGTGTGTGTGTGTATTTATACTTATAACATATCATGTAACTGTTTCTATTAAATGTATCAAATCTATTCATCAATCTTTTCATTCATCCATTATTCTCTCTCTCTCTCTAACTCTCTAAATATCCATCCATCCTTCCGTCGGCGTATCATTCTTTTTACCTGGCTCTCTAAATTTCGATCCATCAGTTTATCTTTTTGTCTGTCTTCTCTGTTTCTCTGTCTGTCTATCGGTCAGTTTAATCTATCCAACAAACCATCAGTCCATCCATCATTCATTCATCAATTCCCCCATCCATCTATCATTCACGTATTCATCCATCCATCCATCCATTTACCCATTTTTCATTCATCAATTCCCCCATCCATCTCTCATTCACATATTCATCTATCCATCCCTCCGTTCACCCAGCATTCATTCATCAATTCCCCCATCCACCATTCACGTATTATTCCATCCATCCATTGACCCACCATTCATTCATCATTTCCCCCATCCATCCACCATTCACGTATTCATCCATCCATCCATTCACCCACCATTCATTCATCAATTCCCCCATCCATCTCTCATTCACATATGTATCCATCCCTCCATTCACCCCTCATTCATTCATCAGTTCCCCCATCCATCCAGCCATCAGTGTGTCTATCTCTTTCTCCATCTGCTATATCGGCACAATTTGCACATGCATTTCCAGTAACCTTTCCTAACTAGTGGTCTTCACCAGTTAACCCGCCGCTCTGAACCCCAGAGCTAGTTTAGAGAGGGTCAGGCGAGTGTGAGGTGGAGCAGATAGTGTTGGTGATGACGCGCTCGTAACGGCGAATTTACAGCCGCGGCTATTCATAGCAGAATTTTGCTGAGTTTAAAGTGAAGTCGTATTTCAGAGCAGCGGCGCTGTATCAGATTCGCCCGTCATCGGAGAAAGCTCTACGTCTCCTGCTTTTGTCGTCCAATATCCAAGTGTTCCTTTCATCTCCAGTAAGAGCGGAGAGACGGAGGATGAAATGACGTCCCGATGCTGGAGAAGTGAAGCATCAGCAGACCGGACGTCCCACATCTGTCCCACCCCTCTTCTTCTTCTCCATGCATCTCTGTCCTGATTCAGCTCCATCTTTGCCGTGAACCTGCGTGAAACCTCCTTGACCTCTTTCTGGACGGCATCTAGGCCAGGAGCCTCTGCTCTCGAGGGGATGTCTGTCTAAGACGAGCTATTAGCGGAGGAGAATTCAAGGCGTGGCCAGCGCTTCTCCAGCCTGATTTCTGCTGTGTTGTGAGCAGAGGTTTAAAATACTTGAGTAAAAGGACTTTATTACTTTACTTAAGTTCGTTTTTTGATACTTTATAGTTGTACTAAGTATCAAAAATAAAAGCAACTTTAACTCCACTACATTTGAAGAGACACTTACTTGGTACATTGTGATTGTGCGCACAGAAGAATCGATGGCATCGATTCATACCGCGGTAAATTTGTTGGGGGAACGAGGCGATAACGCCATCTGCAGGATTCTAAAGGTACTGGAAGCTCTTTGTTAGCTAAGTCACATGAACGTGAATTAGATGAGTGAATGTTTTTTACTCATTTTATTACATCATATATAATTTACTAATTGGAATTTTAATTTACAAATTTTTGCTTTGTTTTTTGTTCTTACTTTTTGTTTTACACTGTCCTTTACGGAGACACTGTTTGTGTTTATGTAGCAGTTTAGTTAGTTAGTTAGTTAGTTAGTTTAGTAGTTTGTATGTTTTTTAGTCAGTAGTTTCAGTCACTGCTGTTTTTACTCTATTAGCTACTTTTGTTGTTGCGTGGAAGATGCTCACACATGCTTTTGAAGGACGACCCTGACTCCATGTTTTTCCCGACAGTGAATATTTGCTGCCTGTCCGGTTGTAAATCTCTTTGGGGTTTAATGGTTGTCGCACATTTGCGTGGGTTTCCTCTGGGTCTCCGATTTGTAACCACAGTCCATAGACGTGTGCTGATCCAGAGGTGTGAGTGGGCCAGTGAATGTGTGTCCTGTTCTGTGATTGGTTGCCCCATAATTAAGGCGGTGTGGCCGAAAAATTCAGTTATTGGCTATTTATAGGATTCATAAATTCCATTAACATTTTGTCATATTTACTTATTTAAATGCAAAGTATTTCAATTTTAAGTCTCAAAAGCTTTTGACGATATGTGTTAAAATGATATTTTCTTGCTCACTTATTAAACTCTGATAATGCTTCAAGCGATTTAGATTCTCCGTATTAACACAATGTCAGCAATAGGAATTAAACCCGACAGTTTTGGGTGGCGGACATGCCATTTTAAAACGTTAATCACAGTTTATTCTGAACTTTGTTGCTTCTTTTATTCAGATCTTACAAAGCTGCTCTTTTATTTTAAATCTTATGGGTTTAATAGATTGTCCCACTTTTTGCCACCAGCAATTTTTTTCCTAAAATCAAATATATTATTAAAAGTGTTTTATAATTTTGGCAGTTTGAATAAAACCTAAATTGATTAAAAAAATATATATATTAATTATAGCCCATAAAATGAAATTTTTGAATCTGATAGTCCACAACCTGGTCCGTTTATTTTTTATTACCTGTTTATGAGATTTTATTTACCCGTTTTTACATAATGATGTTGACTCTTTTTATTATACTGTATATGAAAAAAAAAAAAACAGTTGTGTTTCAACAATTTAATTATAGCATAAACCAGCAGTTTTAATGAGAACTAGAAAGTAAATGGCCCCTGCTGATGTCCTGGTTGCTGTCTGCAGGTATGGAGACATGGTTCCCAACACCATTGCGGGGAAGATCTTCGGCTCGATCTGCTCTCTCAGTGGTGTTCTGGTCATCGCACTTCCTGTTCCTGTCATCGTCTCCAACTTCAGCCGCATCTACCATCAGAACCAAAGAGCCGACAAGATGCGAGCGCAGCAGGTCTCTCAACGCATACACACAACTATATACAATATTACACATAGTAAGGATGTGTGTGTGTGTGTGCGTATTTTACTTTCTGAGTGTGTGTTTGTGTATGCATACACTGTAAAATATTGCATTATTATATACATTTTCACAATATATATATATATATATATATATATATATATATATATATATATATTACTTTATATAGCACATTTTATAAATTTAAGTTTCTAATATAGACTGTGTTCTGTTCCACAGAAAGTCCGACTTGCTAGGATCCGATTGGCCAAGAAGGGAACCACTAACGCTTTCCTCCAGTACAAAGAAGAAGGAGGATTTCATCACGTGAGGCTTTTCTATCTTTTCCTGATAATTCACTTTATTGCTCATAAAAAAACACCAGAAACGTGCACTACAAATGTACTTTAAAAACGCTAGAAATTGCTTTTTAAACCTCGGGACACATTTAAAATATGAATAACAATTATAAATAATAGATGCTATACGTAATAGAAAATTACAAATATCTGAAAATAGAATTGTTACATTTGTGTTACAGTTATGTTTCATTGTGTTGCATTGTTACATTTTTCCAGTAGCATTTGTTTTCATTTTCAAAATACAGAATTCATTTTTTAAAGTTTAATTGATCTTTGTGCTGTCAAAGTTAATACGTTAACCCAAGTGATTAATTTTAAGTGCTTCATCGCGTCAATTTTTTTTAACGCCATTAATCACAGCTGCATTTTTTTTTACTTTTAGTTTGGCAACGTGCAATGAATAGAACCAAGAGAGCCGCTCGCTGTCTCCAGGTGTCGCGGCTCATTAAGATCAGCAGCTCACAGTCATTGAGTTCAGATGTTGTCAATTAGGTGTTTAAGTGACACTGACCTACTTTTCCCCTCTCAGCAAGCAACACAGGCACAGTTCCTTTTCGATTAATCGTGATTAATTTAGTGAGGGAAGTTTAACATGAATCGTCTGACAGCCCTAATTGATTTTTATTGGCATAAGGCTGAAGTGTCAAGGAACATGCTTACAACGGTAGCGCTAGCCTTGCTTGTGCTAATCGCTAGCGGCGGGTCGATGGGCAGAACTCTTTACATCACATGATTCAGCATGTTTCTCGTTACGCTATTCCGAGAGTTTAATAACTATATGAGCGGTGTTAGGGACCGTCTTCAGGTCGGGCCGTGTCAGGGCTTTAATGCAGTTAGCGCAGCCCGCCGGCAGATTCCCTCGCTGATCCATTATTCTTCTAATACATTTTGCATCTACTTTGTAGTTAAAGGCTGGAAAACGAAGACAAAACGTTGAAATAACACGGCATATGGATTTTTTTCATTTGTTTAGCACCAATTCCAAGGCGCTTGGGAGATTTATGATAAAGCTAACTTTGTTTATTACAGGAAAAGCAGATTTTGAGCTTTTGTTAATGACGGTGTGAGAATTCATTCAGTGAAAGCCTGAAGAGATGTGTGTATTTTACTCAAACTGTTGGACAGGTTTGTGTGGACTGCGTGTAATGTATATGCTGTCTACAGTTTTATAGTAGTATAGCTAAAAATAAATCTGTATAATAGTTTAAACTTCTTAATATTAGGTTCCTTACCCTGTTGAGAAAGAGAGAGAAAGTGAAAAAAAGAGAGAGAGAACAATTTAGAGAAGGGAATAGAGAGGAGTTTGACAAAGAGAGAAAAAGAAAAAAGAGACGGAGATAAATAAAGAGATTAAAATGAGGGGAGCATAGAGAGAAAGAGAGACAGATAGGGGAGAAAAGAAAGAACAATAAAACAGCAGAAGAAAAAAGAGGGAGAGAGAAGATGTGTTAATAAAGAAAATAGAGATAGAGTAAACAGAGGAAACGATGGAAGGTATAAAAAAAAAAGAAATGGATAAACGGTTACTAGAGGAAGAGGGAAAATAAAAGAGACAGTAGAGAGAAAAAGAGGAAACAGAGAAGAGAAGAGATAGAGAAGAGAAAAGAGAAGAGGAGAAAAGAAGAGAAGAGAGTCTTTGTCTTGGATAATGCGGCAGGTAGAGTTCTCCGGAATCTTCTCAGGTTGTGAAACCCACAATAATCCAATATTTCCAATTCCCGAGTGAGGAGGTATTTTTTTCCCTGGATCTATAAAGCCATTACTAACCGGCCTGCAGTGCTATTTATAGACCAGATGAAGGCGCTTTTTTTCTGGTCTTGCTTTTCTCTCCACGAGAAAGAGCGTACGGCCTTGACCTTTGATGAAAGGTCGTCTGAGAAATGTGTGGTGGGCTTCTCTGCTCTCTGACTGATTTAAGCAGAAAGCTTCATGTCTGTACCGAGGTTGTGAGTCCAAAGCAGTGTAAGCGAAATACCTCAAAATATAATAATAAATAATAATTTGTATTTATAAAAATAGAAAAATGCATGTATATATACCGTATTTACATGAATATACGAACTTTATAATATTATAAAGTTAAAAAATAATATTTTATTCTAATATTAGACTCTCAAAAACTTGGGGGGTGCTTACAATCGGCGATTTCAAATATGCGTTTACATTTAAGCCCCCATTTTTCCGTATTTCAAGTCAGGAACAATCATAAATAAACGGAAACACGTCATCTTTATCCAGCGGCGCGTGTGCGTCTAAATAATGTATAAAAAAAAAGTCTGACTGGAGAGCAAAGGATCTTGGGAAATGAAGTCCTGACCACTAGAATTGACTTTTGTTGTCTATTATTCAAGTAAAACAATATCAAACGGATACGTGTCACAAGTTAGGTTTGTAAAATAAAGAAAAACAAGTATTTTAACTGAATATTAGTAATTGATGCAGAAATAAAAAAAGTTTTGAGTTTTTATTTTGTGCCTGAAAAATGCATAATCAGTGCTTATATTCGCGGAGTGCTTAAACATATATACCGTTATATTTACGCAAATATAACTGAGTATAAATATTACACTTATTTATGTTATAGATACTTATGTATTTTTTCCAGCATTTTCAAATATTTTAGCATTTTTAATTGACCATTTCACATGCAAAGAAATGTATTCAGTTTCTAGACATTTCAAGAGAAATGAGTTTATCCTCACGATTTCGCCGCTGAGGTTTATTTCTCTCTGATTGGCACTTTCGCCGCTAATAGATGCTAATCGCTGTAGTTTTGCGTTTCGCCGTCCGGATTTGGTGTCTCTGTTCTGGGAACCGTGTCGGGATGTGACGGCCCCATCAGCGTTCCTTCAGCGCTGCGTTTGTGGTGATGGATGGTTTAATACTCCGTGAGGTTCCTCTGCTTTTCCTGATGAAGTGTTCTGGAAGAAAGTGCCGCGGCCTGTGGATTTGAGCGGAACGCATTTATTCATTTCCTGTGTGGCGCTGGAAACCTCTCTGGGTTCCTGTGTCAGGCAGGAAACAGATTATGATGAATTGAAGCGCTTTCGTTTTCGCGTTTGCCGTTGTGGCGAAGGTTCAGCGTGTTGCTGTTGCAAATACTGATAATGTGGAGGTTCTTTATCGCAGAGACTTTCTCCGGTTTATCTTCTCTCACGCTCGTCTCATGACCATTTGTTAAACTTCTTTCAGATGTCGTTCTGTTTTTTTTCTTTCCGTCCGTGTTTCTTCAAAATAAACCCTAGACGAGAAACTTAAATTCCAAGTGTGGTGGGTCTTTAAGAAAAAAAATTATAATAAATAGTATAATAAAGTATAATAATAGTATAATATAATAAATAATAGAAATGTAAACAAAAAACAAAAAAAAAATATTATTATATTTCTTATATTAATTATGTGCTCAAATTATGTATTACAAGTGTATTCTTGAATTCACTAAGTTTTTTGAAAAATAAATAAATAAATAAAAAACATTCTGTCCATGTAAACTAACAATGAACTTAGTGTATCACCAGTGATACAAAACGGATTAAATGGTACATTGAATACACACAAATATATAAGGGAGGAGTAAAAAAATCAAAAGATGAGGTTGTGAAAGAGGCTGTAGACCGTGTTGGATGTAACATTTTACTCGTTACATTTTTGTATTGTTGAAGAACAAATTTTGTTTCTTACCTATAAGAAAGTTACATTTCCTACGGAAACTTTATCTATTATAGAATGTTTTTGAGAATGTAATAATGATGATTCAGAAAGCTAATAGGCTCAACTAGTTCATGTTATGTTTTTAAATGATTTATTCTTTGAAGGTTTATAGGAATTTTAAGAAGCATTTAGTTAAGTTACTTATTTGGTTTACTTTTCAGACACAGTATTTGGAAGAGTAATTTAATTACAAAACTGTAAAGTGATTAGTAATTTGCTTCTTTTTTAAAGTAATTTACCCAACTTTGACTGGAGATTCAAAAGAAATGAACTCAGAACATGCAGAAACCATTTTGAACACAGTTCTCAAGTCAAGTCAACTTTATTTTTAAAAGCACTTTTTAAAACAGCAGACTGACCAAAGTGCTTAACGTTAAAAAAATACAATCACATTAAAATTAACAAATGTCAAACTAAATATAAACAAATATGACAAAAATAAAACTGTTTTGTCCCCAAACAACAATAAAACCAACCTTTTGTTTTTTTTGTCCTCAAACGAGTGTCATTTTTGTGTTCTTTTTGACAGGTTATTTATTTTTTTTTTTTTTACAAACAGGCCAGTCTGTATTGTTCAATCTGTGTTGTGTGTACTGTAGTTTCTCTACTGTAAAGCTCAACATAAACTGTTGCTCTTCACCGTTTTTGGTGTTTGATCTTCTGACTGAACGATGCAGTAGATTTAAAATATGCGCTGGTTTCCATTTTGCGTAGGACTTTTAGCTTCGTAAAAGCCATCAAACTATTTTTCAGCTCCATTATTGATCATCTTATCGGCCCAATCGGATCTGGTGGGTCACGGACTGGTACAATCTTTGCTGTTTCCTTTCCTCGATAAGATCTGCTGCTTCTAAAAGCCTCCAGACCTTGAGCTGACTCCAAACGGGCCTGATGGTATCGGGAGACGCTGGGACCGATGCTTGGTGTTCTTCGGGAAACAACATCCCGCGTGCGATCGGTTTACAGACAGGATGTGGAGGTCACCGGATACGTGTCAGAAGGTTGCTCACGGTGAAGGAAGCTGCTGGACAGAAGGTCACGGCGAACATTTAACCCCGCTTGACCCGCGAGTGTGTAAAGCCGCCGGTGCGTTGGTGAAATCAACTCCTCCTCTCGTCTTCACGTGTATCATAGCAACAAGTTTGGCGGGAACACACTGATCACTTCACACGTCACTGCTGAATGTTCCCAAGATTCTATTTTCTTCACTATACAAAGATGACTAGACCTTAGTAGCAATACTTCAAATCTAAAATAATACCATAAACTTACGATAAAAAAGTAAAGTACTTGAGTAAATGGACTTTGCTACTTTACTTAAGTATGTTTTTGCTACTTTGTACTTGTGCTGAGTATCAAAATTAAAAGCAACTTCACAAATACTCTCAACTACATTAGTGATTTAGGATCTGTACTCTTTACTCCACTACATTTGAATGGACATCGTTACTCGTTACTTTGTGATTGTGCGCGACAATCCGGCATCGATTTATACCGCGGTAAATTTCTTGGAGGATTAAGGCAATGTCACCATCTGCGGGATGCTGAAGTTACTGGATGCGGTTTATCAGCTAAATCGCATGAACGTGAATTAAAGGGCATGAACGTATTTTACTGATTTTATTATATCCTATATAATTTACTAGTCAAATTTATTTGACTACTTTTTTTCTTTTCACACTCCAGATTGATTGAGATAGACTTTTTGTTCTTTTTATCCACTTTGTTGTACCATTTTTAAAACATTGACTATGTTTTTTGTTTTAAAACATAGTATTAGAAAACGAAACCTCATTAATAGTTTGTTTTCACATTTCTTGGTGGGTTTTTTGTGTCTAAATTCAGTGCGAGTAAAATACTTAAGTTCTTTTAAAAATGGATACTTTGCTACATTGACTTTTTTTTTTACCACTGAACTCTGTAAAAAGTTTGCAACAGCAGATCATGGGTTCGATTCCCAGTCAAAGCAGGAAGGAAAAAAAAAGCGTCTGCTGAAGGACGACACAGGCTCCTAAAATAAACCTGCGCTGGCTCGGATCAATGCTTCCCGATGGTCTGCTGTTATTTCTGGAGCGTCTAAACGAATCCTTTGCATCTCAGGATCGAGACGGTGACGGCGCTTTGTGTCTGAAGAACAGATCCTCCTTTGAGCACCAACACCATCATCTGCTCCACTGTCTGGAGAAAACCACGGTAGGTGCTGCTCGGACCCTCAGATCCTTCGCCTCACGCCCTGGCTTTGTGCCAACAGAACCACGAGTTCACGGACGAGCTGACCTTCAGCGAGATGTGCATGACGGAGTCGGTGGGCTACCGCACCAGCCGCAGCACTTCCCTCTCCAGCCAGCAGGGGGTGACCAGCTCCTGCTGCCCCCGCCGGGCTAAGAGACGAGCCATCCGATTGGCCAACTCCACCGTCTCCGTCAGTCGGGGCAGCGTACAGGAGCTGGACACGCTGCACGTCCACAAACCCGCCGGGGGTCCGCGAAGGTACCTCACACACCCACTGCGCGTAAAGTGTTTTTGGAGACGTTGTACTTGAGTATCAAAAAGAGAAGCAACTTTTACTCTCTACTTGACTACATTAGTATCTCTACTCCACTACATTTGAATGGACACTTATAGTTACTCGTTACATTGTGATTGAGCGTGATGAGTCGCCGTCTTTTAACCGCGGTTGGTTTTTTTTGGGTGGATGAGGTGATAATATCGGCATCTGCAGGATGCTGAAGGTACTGGATGCTGTTTATCAGCTCAATCACGCGATTTAGCGGTTGCACTTTTTTGCACATTTGAGTTTGACCGAGACTGACTTTTTGTTCTTTTTTTTCTTATAATTTTTGTTCAGCGTTTTTGTAATTCTAACTTTGATGAGTGCTTTTTAAAATCAACTTGGTTGAGACAAAGTGCTTTACCGGTAAAAGCAAATGTAATAAAAGCATATTTACCGATAAAAGCATAAAAGCAAACTCCTTTTTCTTATGGAAAAATTTCACATCCCTTTAAACTGACGATGAGGGACTTTTTTTCGTCAAAAAAATGTATGAATACAAGTATACACTTTATATATATATAATATTTATATAAAAATGTAGTTTTGGAGCTCTAGGGGGGAGAACAGTAACATTTCTACTCAAACTTCTTCCTTGAGAAGGGTTGTCTGGTGGGTTTCTTGGTTGCGGTGTGTTACATTTTTGTGTGTTAAAATGTTAACTCTTACTGCCAATGCACTTTGTATCCCTGGTGCTACATTTGAAATAATACTTTTAAACAATTTTTTTTTCTTTTTTAGTATTTTTAATGAAACTATCATGTAGAATCGAAGAAAAAAAAGCAACTTTAAGGTTTCCTTCAGGGTTCCAGAATTAAGATAAAAACAAATGCACTAGTAACAACAACTTGCCAACGACATAAACACAGAAAAGCCATAACTCAAACAGTGTTACAAGCACAGTGTTAAATTTCATTTCAAAATTCAGAAAAAAAAACTTTAATAAATTAATAAATAAAGAGCTTGTTTTTCCGCATCACTTGGTGTTTCAGTAAAGTCAGTATGAGGAAAATACTCCAAATGGCATACTTTACGACTTTTACTCAAGTCTTCTCAGAATTGGTGGTCATTTTTTAGCCAGCGACCCTGATGACCTCAAGACGCCGTTAAGCTCAGAACAGAATAGGCGGGACGCTGCTGTACGAACCAGTGATGACGTGACACCCTTTCTCTCCACCAGTCGCTCCAGTCTGAACGCGCAGACCAGCGACCTGAAGCTCAACTGCGAGGACAGGGACTTCACGGCGGCTATAATCAGCATTCCCACCCCGCCCGCCAACACTCCCGACGAGAGCCTGCCGCCCTCTCCCGCCATTCCCGGCATCTTACGCAACTCTCGCTCCACTTCCTACACCCACGAGACGGTCAAGATCTCCTCCTTATAGCCCACGCCAGCACACGAGCGCCCCCTACTGCACAACGGGGGAAAGAAACTCCCAACCGCTTCCTTCCCACCTCTGGACGTCCCACGGACACGTCTGAGGCGATGTGAAAACTAGGCGTGGCGTTGGCGATGAAGGCCTTCTACCTTTAAAGATATGCAATGTTTCAGCGAGCAGATCTATGCCTGTATGTTTGCTGCATAATCCACAAGCAGGGTGAGATTACGGGAAAACCTATTCATGCACTACGGAGTCCGATCAGAGGAGGTGTGGCGATGGCGATGTGTGTGTGTCGATTATTGTAACATACTTTATTCAATCACATGCAACTTTGGGGAAAAAAAACAAACAAACAAAGCTTGAAGACTTCCTTTCCATCACGCATGTTGTTGTATAGTAGAAGCCGAGGCCGAGGTGTGTCGACATGCTAATCTCACGCGCTTTTTGCATGGTTCTTTTGATCTTCGTTCTGTTGGTCAGGTCTGATTTCCGGAGGTGATGGGGGGCGGGGCAAAGACGAGGATATTTACCAGGGTGTGGCTGATTTATCATGCACAAGAAAGAAAATTTCAAACTAAAATGAATAAAAAAAAAACAACAAAAAACAGGCATGCTCTTTGCTAACCCCCCGAGGCCAGATGAGAAGAGAGCGTGCGATTCGGACAGACTTACGTTAACTGATCACAGATATGCATGGATACCGTTGTAGGTATTTTTATGTGTTTCTCTTTTTTGGGAAAAGAAGCTTTGTAAAGCGTTTAAAAAGGGACGCGAGCGGTTTGCCACTGTTTTACAGCTTTTCCTTTGGCTTGCAATCTCTGTTCAGTCTTTTTGCTCTTGTCGGCTATTTTCCTAGCGTGTGCGTTTGCCACGAGTCACGACTACCTAGCCGTGCCGCTAGCCACCCCGCTAATTAGCTAGCGCTCATCTGATTCGTTGGCGCCATACGCAGCAGCAGGCAAACGGGCAATAACGGTGTGATTATTTTGTACTACGAAAAGAAAAGATGAATTCTGTATGAAGACGTACAAAAGGTAAAGATTTGCACTCGACTGTGATGAGGAATATATTTGTTACTGTTTACAGGCATTGCCCCCTTTATGTTCTGTCGTTTCGGTCTGTTTTATTTTCCATTTTTTTTTTCAGTCTCTCCGGCTTCATGAAACGTTGTGAAGTGGTAAATTTAGCAAGCGGTCAGACCCCTGCTCATTTTCAGTTGAGCGAAACGGATCCCGGTCGGTGATAAAAGAACTCAAAAGCACAGAGGTATCAAGTCTAATCCACAAATAAAGTCTAAACTCTGAAATCTGTGTCCGCGGACTCACTTCAAGCAGTTTGTGTCGTCGTCAGGAGAGAAAGTGGCATTTTTTTAAAGTTCAAAATTGTTAAAATTGCCCAACCAATGAGATCCAAGTGGTCACGTGACTGGAGCAGGTGACAAAACAGTAAAATACAACTTGATTGCGTTAAATCTCACCTGGACCAAATTAGTTAAACAAAAGGAGCAACTGCAAGTCACTCCACAAAACACCAGTAAGCCCGTGTGTGTGTGTGTGTGTGTGTGTGTGTGTGTGTGTGAGAGAGAGAGAGACTGTAGGTTAAATACGTTTTTTTTACTTTTACAATTAAAAAAATTAATGAACTAAATCGAATATCTACAACTTGTGAATTACATCAAAAGCTCAATTATAAGTTTTAAAATGTCTAAATCTTTGCACGTAGTCACATGTAATGGCTGTGTACGTCTCGGCAAATTGTACATCAATTGAAATGAAGGCTGTGTGTGCGTGTGCGCACAATTTTTTAAAATTAATTTTTTTTTACATTCGACTTTGTGTTCTGATAATCATTAGTGTGAAACTGTCTGGATGTGATAATGAAGACAGCGTGATGTTTGACTGATGGATTTCTTTTTAGTTTTAATTGCAGAAAAATAGCTGCGGAGTTAATGAAGACAAATCACACACAGAGTTGTTCCTTAAGCAGAAAGGAAGAAACTATATAGTATAAAAATCATGCAGCTATTGTTTAATTCCTGATTCAGATTAGTTTCCAAGTTCAGATGATTTTTGTCCAATTTTATTTTTTGCTTTAATCCAAATCACGTCCATTTTAGGAGTATAAATAGCTGATATCAACTTCTTTATTTTCCATCTCAAATCTCAGAAATATTAAAGTTGATAGAAGCTGAGACGCTTGAAGTGAAACAACACTGACACCTGTTGGCGCGGGTGCGAAGGTACAGGCGGACGATGACGTCACTAAACACGCGTTACAAGCAATTCACAAAACCCGAGCACGGTTTTACAAACGTTTCCAAAGATGTAATTTCATCCTTCCATCAGATCACACGTCAAGCAGAATTGTTCAGTTACATCTCCAGGAAATGTTTACACGTGTCCACCCATATAAATGGCAGATATAGTTACATACATTTAAGATAATTGTTCTCGTTTTAGTTGATCCGAAAAGTCCAAACAAAATACATTTGATTCAGGAGGTTGTGTGTTGTGTGTAATTTAGCAGTAAAAGTCGGTTTCTCTTTAGACTTGTTTCTTAGCCACGATCTTGCTCACAGGTCGTTATTGTGGGTTTGTTGGTTCGTGGAGCTAGTTTTATCCCCAAACCTGGACGGAATCAAGTTCGATGACATAATCCCTGTTATTTTTCTGTTCATGAGGGTTATGAACATTTTGTGTGATTGACATGATGGAGCGCAGAGTCCAAATAAGCGCAATCCTTCCCACCACCGCGAGGTGGCAGTAGTCAAGTATGTGTGAATCTAAATGATTTGTTTGTTTTTCAAGCACGACATAATATTTACACTGTATTTGTGTGTGTGTGTGTGTGTGTGTGTGTGTGTGTGTGTGTGTGTGTGTGTGTGTGTTTTACGTCACGCTTGAGCGTTTTTCCAGCAACGACAGTTGGAATGTTCGTAATTCGTCGCCCTAATCACTTCCTGCACGTTACACAAATACGTCTGCATTTCCGACCACTCGACCTCCTCATCATCTTCCTCCGACAGGAAGTCTTCCTCGAGCGGACAGTAGTCATCTTCATCGTGATGCGGCTCGTGGTGAGGCTCCGGGCCGCGTGTTTCTTCTCCGTCATCCTTTTCTGTGCAACTCTTCCACCAGTAGAACTGAACCTCGTCCTGATCAGAATCAAGTTCCGAGAAACTCTGCTCGTCTTTGTCACTCTCAGCTAGTCTTTTGACGTCTATGGGCTTGTGGTCCAGGTGGCTTTGTGGACTCAGGGTGGGTCTGGAGTGATGATGGGGGCTGTGAGGGTCCCTGACTCCAAATGGTTCTTTACAGAGAAAAGTCTTGTTGTTGTTTTCTTCTACATCTTCCGTGATTTCAAGGTCTATGTGCCTCTTTTCCTCACGCTCACGGAGCTCTTCATCGTCGCCATCATCATCATCATCATCATCAGAGAGCTCATCATCACCATCTTGAGCGGCGTCTCGTTTTTCTCTCGTCTCTTTCGCCTTGCTCTTTTCTTCGAATTGTATTTGCGAGAGACTGCGCTCGGCTAAAGCTAGTATGGCGATCATGTCCCTCGCTGGCGTCCGTCTTCACCCCGCGATCATCTGCACTGACACTGACGTCTGCTCCTCGTCTATTTGTAAGCTTTCCATCGCGAGCGTCGTCGCTAGGTTACGCACGTTTGGACGACGTCACCGCGCCCCCTTGTGGCGATTAATAAATCTTGTTCCGTTGTCTATTGTGTTTTACAAATACCTACACGAGTTTTTCCGTTTGTTTGTTTTTTTTTTTTGCTTTCCTAAAACGGTCTTTTGACTCCAAATACCAAAATAAGACAATCACTTCTCTCTGGTTAAATACCAGTAAGTTAGGGTGACCCAGCGTTCTCTTTTCCCCGGACATGTCCTCTTTTTATGTCTTGTCCCGGGGCGTCTAGACGGGTTTTATAAATTCATGTACGTCATGTCCGGGTTTCACTCTTTTTTCATTACGCGGGTTATATATATAATTTTATTACAATAGTTAATGTTGCACTATTAAAGCATGTTAAAGCATGCTCATCAACCTCAGAGAAGCCTGTCTGTGTTTTGGTGGTGTAATTGTCACAAAACAATGTAGAAATGCATCCTTGGATTGAATGATTTGGTTCTCAGACACACACTCTCACACACACACACGCACACACACACACACACACACACACACACACTGGCTACCTGACCGCACCTCCATTCACACCCTCACACAAGGCAACAGCTGCTGGCTGTGTGATGGGTGTAAACAGAACATGACTCTCCAGCACCGCAGCTCTTCAGGGACTGAAATCTGGGAATAGAACAGAGAATGTTCCAGCGTTCAATTCAGGATTATCTGGGATTCCGACAAGCAGAGTTCAAACTCTCCAGAGTTCCATAAAAAATAATTCAGACGCTGAACTGAGCACAAGGAATTCTTTGACCCTCTATTAACATAGCTGAACTTCTACGGCAATTCTTCCAAATCAAAGCCTCTTCACACACACACACACACTCACACACACACACACACACACACACACACACACACACACACACACGTCGCACTGAGCACATGACTATAATCTGGACACAATAAATAGTCCAGCTACACAATAAATACACACGAGCTGAAAGCTGCATGGATCATTTCTTCATCCGCTCCATTCATTAGTGTCACATCCATCCGTCTTCAGCTCTCCAGCCTCCAGTGTAAAGTCTGACCCGTGAGCTCGCCATCAAACAGCAGAGGGTTCGGCTGTAAGAATAGCTGCGATTCTAAACACACACACACACACACACACACCTCACCTCACCTCACACACACTCCTGCTCCGGGCCGGAATCACGACTCCTGGTCCAGTAGAGGAGAGAGTCACGTCTGGATCCAACTACGCCAGGAACCTGTGCTCTCCGTTTCACCCATCCAGACAGTGACGTGTACACACACACACACACACACACACACACACACACACACACTCTCTCTCTCTCTCTCTCTTTCTCTCTCTCTCACGGTTTATGTGTCCGTTCCATGTGTTCCATCTATTCCTCCCTCTGTCATTTATCTGGCTCTCCATCCATCTGTTTGTCCATCCTTCTGGACAAATAGATCTATCTATCTATCTATCTATCTATCTATCTGTCTGTCTGTCTGTCTGTCTGTCTGTCTGTCTGTCTGTCTGTCTGTCTGTCTGTCTGTCTGTCTGTCTGTCTGTCTGTCTGTCTGTCTGTCTGTCTGTCTGTCTGTCTGTCTGTCTGTCTGTCTGTATCTCTCTATCTCTCTATCTATCTCTCTATCTCTCTATCTCTCTATCTCTCTATCTATTTCTCTATATCTTTCTATCTCTTGCTCTCGCTCTATCTATCTGTCTATCTGTCTGTCAGTTTGTCTTTCTCTCTCTCTCTCTCTCTCTCTCTCTGTCTATCTGTTTTCTATCTGTCTGTCTGTCTGTCCGTCCGTCCGTCCACCCCCCTCTCTATCTATGTATACAGACAGACAGACAGCTAGAGCAGTGTTTTCCTGACCTTTAAGTCTTTCAGGCTTCTCTGGACTCACTGGAGTGAACGGGGTGAAAGCAGAGCCGTCCAGCAGCAGGACCGCACGCATCTCTGACATGTGTGTGCTGCAGGAGGAGCCGCTCCAGGGTGATGGAGGCTTCACCATATAAAGCCTGTGAGGAGCTGGACAGACGTGCTCCTCGGAACCTTCTGCTCGTCTGGACACCAGGTGAGAGCCGGGAGTCGGTGCGTTGAGTAAATGGACTTTGTTACTTTACTTAAGTATTTTTGGCTACTTTGTACTTGCACTGAGTATCAAAGATCTAAGCAACTTGTCCTCTCTACTTGACTGCACTAGTTATTAATATTGTTATACATTATATTATTATATATTATATATATTATACATCATTAATTTCTTACACGAACAAGGTGATATCGCCATCTGCAGGATGCTGAAGACACTAGATTCTGAGTGAAAAAGCGGCTGCACTTTTTTGAGACTTTTTGTTCATTTTTTGATCCACTGTGTTCTGCCATTTTTAAACACAGAGGTGTTACTTTTAATTTCTATATTAGGATATAAAACCTCATAAATAAAGAGTTTCTTGTTTTTCTTGGGTTTTATTAGCTTCAATTCTCTACTTGTTCTTTTAAAACTGGACACCTTACAACTTTTACTCAAGTCTTGGTGGATTTGGTGACGTGTAACTTGTAATGGAGTGATTTTTTTCAGTAAGGTATCTGTACTTATACTCGTATCTCATAGAAACCTTCTTTTTGAACGATTGAAGTTCAGTCGTGAGCGCATTCGTCAGCCGTATTTAACACTCCTGCCTTTTTGAAATACGGTGTCAGTGTGTGTTTCTCAGGACAGGTGCTGCGATGATTGAACTGGGTTCAGACACCGAGGGCAGTCGCCTGATAGACGAGCTGATGGAGTTGACGTCTCAGAGCTTGTGCCAGCTTGAGATTCCGGAACATTTCAACGTCATTCAAGAAATCGGCCGCGGAAAATACGGCAAAGTGCTGCTGGTCACCCACCGCTGCAAGGGTACGACGTCCTTCTGTCCGTCTATCCGTCCGTACTTCTATATCTCCATCCATCCATCTATTGATCCATTTATCCTTTGACAGGACTACTGGCCTACTAAGCCATTTTTCATAGAAGAACATATGAAGCAATATCTCAAATACAAGAGTCGTACAAATTATTACGAATGTAAATACAGGACAGTACAGTATAAAATACAAACATATGTACAAAAATACAAACAAATCTATTCTATGAAAAAAACAATCTATATATATATATTTTTTTTCATAGAATAGATTTGTTTGTATTTTTGTCTGGTGTTCAGTTCAGATTGTTTAAGAAAATGACACTTTTCCATGGCGGAAAAAAAGAGCTGTCCCACTGATGGAAGCATGTGAGATGTACTGTAAGGTCACGTGACAAGCACAAAGAGGTCACGTGATGACAAGAGAGAGATCATGTGACAAGCATATTTACTTAAAAAGTACACACAAGCTTATGAACCGATTATTAATACACAATTATTAATACATTATGAATACAACAGTTGCACTCAATTGATTTATTGTGCTATTTAGAGTTAATAACGTAAAAAGAAATGTCACAGAAGAAAACATGACAAAATAATATGTGGTGATTGGCAGCCTCTCACACTCCATCAGTTACAGATCTCTTCATCATCATCTTCATCATCATCATCACCATCTTGATTTTCTATCATGTCTATCTTCTCTGCAGTATCTTTACCTTCCTCGGGTCTTTTCTCAGGGACCCCGATGGCTCTGAAGGTTCTGCCCAAGGCCTCGACTAAGCTGCAGGGCTTCCTGAGAGAATACTGCATCTCTCTGCATCTGTCCGGTCATCCCTGCATCGTCGGCCTGTTCGGAATCGCCTTCCAGTCCAATGAGCATTACGGATTTGCCCAGGAGCTTGTGGCAGGTCGGGATCTCTTTGCCATTATCCGGCCTCGGGTGAGCACTTGAGACCACATACATTTTCTTTACAAACACAAATTCAAATTGTCAAAATAAAAAATTGTATAAAATTCAAATTTTATTCACCCATAAATTAAACGTGGTACAACATAGTGGAATGTATTTGATAGTACCAGCATTTTAACATTGGGATGAGGGAAATACAATAAAATGTGCAAAAGGGAAATGAAATAAAATGAAGATAATGGATAGAAGTACAATAAAATACAGTAGATATAAGGATAAAATATGAAATTTGAATAAAAATACAAAATTATCATTCGACACAGAGCAAGCTTAGTGATTTACTCTGTAATAAATAGTGTTTGAGATTCTTGTTGTGTGGCAAATGCCGTTGACTATTCACCGTTTATTCACACAATATTCCTAATCTAGCCATGAATCTGTATAAATTAAATATAATTACGTTAATCAATCAAATTGACAAAGTTGCTAGTTTCCACTTGCAGTAGTAATAATGTTTCTAATAACTTGGGTTACGTTTTCTATTATTTTCCTATTATTTAGCACTGTTTTTATTTAAGTAGTACAGAAGTCTAAAATACTAACGGCAAAAACCTGTTGCTCTTGCGCCCCCTGGTGTTCGCGGAGGTTTATTCCGCTTTTTTTATCAAGTCAAAATATTTGTCAGTTTTTCTCAATTTTTTTTGTCAAAGTTCAGTAAACGATTTCTGTTTTTTTATTATTATTATTATTATCGTACTATTTATGACACACAGGCCTTGATTAAAAATGTCCCATTGTGATATGAGAAACATTTGATCGAAGTATTGAATCAGATTAGTGCCAATAATATCGTAAATGTTTAAGAAATGAGGGAAAATGCTTCACATTAAGCGCTCGCTAAACTCCTCTCCCACTTCCTGATTGAGCAGCTGCCAATCACATTCTCACCAGCCAATCAGAGTAAGGGTGAATCTTGTGCCAGAAGTCCAAACGATAAAATCTGAAGTGGATCAAAAGTGACACAAAAAAGCGTGAATAACAATAAAAAAACAAACAAACGTAAAAGGGAAGCATATTCTATAGTTTCTTAGAAATTTGATGTTTTAGGCACTAATCTGATTACATATAAAACGTATTCATAAACTATCAAAGACGGCTACTAGTTTATATATCTAGGGTAAAATGAATATATCTCTAACTGTCCGAAACAATGTGCTGCACACTGTATGGGCATTTTTCGTCAAAAAAGTCGCAGAAAAAGCTGCTCAAATTGTCGTCAAATTTTCGTCGCCGATGCTTGACCCGTCCGAGCCCCGCGAGTGCCACTGGTTCACACACGACGTTCACATGCCTCCTCCACCGCCGTGCGCTCGACATATTTCAGTAATGTTGACATGTTCTCTTTGGAAACCCTTAAGGGTCTGATGTGAGTGTGAGGGAAGAGCAGAACAGCTGCTTTCCACTGTCATCACACCAGTCCGATTGAAACCTGAAGATCGATTTTCGCTTTGATGTGTAAATAGGCTTGAAGTCCTGAAGTACACGCTCCTGTGGCCTTCGGATGAAATAAAGAACTTCACGCAATAAGACAAAGCATGAAAATATCAAACAAATCAGAGCTGACTTTGATTTTAACAGCTCATGTACATGCGTGTTATTCAAATGATTTGTTGATTTACAATGGGGTTTTTTTTTTCAAGAGAGTATTCAGAAATGTACAGAAGATCACTATAAATGTGACTTCTTTCTCATCAGTTTTTATTTCATATTACTGAAATTACTGACTTTTATTATTATAAGAGCATTTTGACAATGGAACTTCGTATATAAATATTAGTGCTGTCAAAGTTAACGCGTTAACACATGCCATACAATTAAACAATGAAACGCGGTACAAATTAATTAACAAATTAATGCACTTTTTACTTGGTGCAAAAAATTACTTTTGAGTTGAGGAGAAAAAAACTTGAAATACATGTGAGTTTATTTACCGTATTTACCACAAATATAAGCACCCTTTTTTTTTTTTTTTTTTTTATCAAATTTTCGACGCTCAAAAACTTGAGGGTGCTTTCTGAGGCTGAATACCAACATCCCAATATTGGCCTGAACCCTAAATGCACAAAGCGCAAAATCAGCATGATAAAAAATAAGCTCTTGACGTGTCTCTCTCTCCAGGAGGGAATCCCAGAACGAGCCGTGAAGCGCTGTGCCGTTCAGATCTCCAGCGCTCTGGCCTTCATGCACCAGCGTGGCCTGGTGCACCGGGACATCAAGCCGGAGAACGTCCTGCTGCTGGACGCTCAGTGCCGGTGGGTCAAGCTGGCGGACTTCGGCCTGACGCAGAGGCGTGGCACCCTCATCCGCTTCATATCCGCCTCCCTGCCCTACATGGCACCCGAGCTGTGCGCCATGGTGTGGGACGGGCAGACGGAGGTGAGGGTTCCTCCGCTCAGTGTGGAGCCCAGTCTGGACACCTGGGCCTTGGCCGTGCTCCTCTTCTGCATCCTCACCGGCTTCTTCCCCTGGGAACGCTGTGACCTCGGGGACGACTTCTTCGAGGAGTTTGTGGAGTGGCGAAGAGCGCCGCAGGAGATGCCCGTGCCCTCGCTGTGGAGGAGGTTCACGCCCGAGTGTATGGAACTGTTCGCACGGATGCTGGCGCTGGACGCTGATGAGAGGTGCTCGGTGGAGGACGTCAAAGGCTTTGTGGGGAAGGAATGGGTGCGGATGAAAGATGGCGATGGGTGGGCGGAAGAACATGAACATGTCGGTGTGGAGGAGTGAAGAACGAGGTGAGAGAAAGGAGAGAAAGACAAGGGTGGCAGAAAGAGACAAGGGATAGAGAGATTATTCTTTGTCTATGTACAAAATTTCCGGAATCAGATTAGTGCCAAAAATATCCAACACAAATTTCTACGAAACACGTGATTTTTCGCACGCAATTACTGTTTTTTTTTTTTTTTGCTTGCAATTTTCACGCTTTTGTTTGAAACTTTTTTCCACTGTAAAACGGATCACTGCAAACGGAGAAATACTCTGACGATGAAGGTGTTCCAATAATGAATGTTTTTAGCGCTCGCTAAACTCCTCCCCCTCTTGCAGTCAATCACATTCTCACCGCTGTCAATCGCATTTCCACCAGCCAATCAGAGTAAGGGCCACGCCCACGCGAAACTTGGGTCAGAAATCCAAACGAAAGAAAAAAACAAAGAATTAATTTGAAACAAAAACTAATGCTTCAAACGAAAATGTGAAGATTGCAAGGAAAAAATATTTTTGGCACTAATCTGACTCCATACTCATGATTACTAAAATGTTTTTTTTTTTACGGAAACTCATTGCATTCACCAAAAAAACTGTTTTTGTTGGTGAATGCAATGCCCTTTTTTTGCTGGAATTGTCTCATAATGATGAGACACTAAGTCATAATTATAAGATAATTCCAGCAACAACAAAAAAAAAATTGGTGAATGCAACGAGCTTCTATAAACATGCAGTAAAATACAGTATTATTCTTTCTTGTTTTTTTTTTTTTTATATTCTTTGACTCGGAATTTAAGTGTTATAAATAAAGTCATCATGTTGTGATGTGCTGTCAGGTCCACAGCTGTTGTCCTGTCACACACACACACACACACACACACACGCACACTGGCAGCTTTAACATCCCAAAATTTCTGATAAATGCCAGTCACCTGATTTTTACATGATGTTGAGTCGGGGGTCCGAGCGGGCCGGGGGCTTTTGTGGCTGTGGTGGTGACAGATCCGACGGCTCGTCTGTCACGAGTCTTTTAAAGCTCCTCACAACTGGGAAACATCATCCATCACAGCCACTACACAACTAAAGCAGTCACAGTCGTGCATTTCAAACATGCACACACACACACCCTCCTGCTGTGTGTGTGTGTGTGTGTGTGTGTGTGTGTGTTTACGCTGTAAAACATGAAGAATTCAGGCAGAATGTCTCGTCACTTCATAAACAATCATTGAGGTACAGTTGCGTAATTAACGTTCAATGAATGGGATTCAATTTGTAACATTATTTTTCTTGCTTTATTTATGCAATTTACTTTTCTAAATAATAGAATTTACTTGTAATTTACTGATATAATAAGTAGTAGAGAGAGAGAGAGTGAGTGAGTGAGTGAGTGAGTGAGTGAGACAGACAGACACCAGCTATTAGATGGATGGATGGATGGATGGATGGATGGACGGACGGACGGACAAACGGACGGACAGATGGACAGACAAACAGACAAACAGCTATTGGATGGATGGATGGATGGATGGATAGACAGACAGACAGACACCAGCTATTAGATGGATGGATGGATGGATGGATAGACAGACAGATAGACAGATAAACCCTCGTTTGTCTCCACACATAAGAGCACCAACAAAAAAAACAAATAATAGAATACTCAATCGTAAACAATAAATAAAGATTGATGCACTCAGTTTTATTTTAGTTATTTTAGAACTATTTTAGAACTCTGTCTTATCTAATCCTAACACTAACTTTACAACTATTCTAACTTTGTAACTGGTCAAGGAGAAGTCAGAATTGTGAGCGAGTGGTAGTCTTGGCTTGAAGCCAATGCTGGAGGATGGTCAGGCAGGAGAGGGTGAACTATGATGTAGTGGGTCAGGGTGGGTCATCACTCAGCCCCTTCACAGGTACACACACTGCAGATGGACACCCAATCCGGGCGACGCGTCCGGCGTTTCGACAACAAAGCTGTGTGTTGCCTTTTAGAAAGTGTGTTTAATCGCAGCTCAGTCACGGTGCGAGCGAACGCACATCAGCTCACACGTCTAAAACCGTCCGGGAATGTCCCTCCAACACACAGCCAGTAACAAGAGCCCAGACAGACCCGCTAATGGTGACCTCTGTGACCTTCCGCAGGCTTCTGTTCGCTCGCACCGCGCCCACACATTCTGACCGTTAACTCCAGAGGATATGATAAATAATGTTGTACAGTATGAAATAGCTTAGTATACAAAAAGGCTTGTAAAAGAAAACTAAATTTAAACTAAACTAAACTAAAATTAAAAATATAAGATAAATAAAATATTTTTATTAATTTGTATTTTATATTATTAAGTTATGAACCACAAACAAAATATTGTGAAGCTAAAACTCTCTTTAAATAATACAAATACACACACACACACACACACACACGTATTATATAAATATAAATTTGTGTATATTTAAGATTCGCGCCCAAAGAAACTTTTTAAATTTTAAAAATGAAAATCAATGGCTGCTGTTTTTTCCATGAATTTAGTATAAAATATCAATAGATTTTATGTTTATGTATCTGTTTGTTTATCCATAAGGTGATGTCATTTATTAATTTAACACCCATTTCCAAAGTTCATAATTTGTAGTTGTCCCCATCTTGCAAAATAAGCCACAACAATAAACAACCAAAGAAGAATACACAAGTAAAAAACTAAATAATATACCACCGTGTGTTATTTTTTGTTCTCTTAATTGTAACATATTTTTTATTAGTATGTTGATAGTAAAAAGTGTATCAGTCTGTCAGTGAGAGCGGCAGTAACCTGAACTCCGGCTTTATATTTAGCTTCTCGGTTGTGGAATGGTGTTGGTAAGAGATCTGTAATGTGTCGTAAGTGTGACTGTAGCCTGTGGAGACCAGAGAAATAAAACCAATTGATTCAAACTTGTGTCAAATTACCGTCGCGTTAAACGAGAATTTCAACTTCAGTCTATAAATGACACGTTCCCTTAGATGACTTGAGTGGCGTCTGCGGGCCAGGGGTTTAAGTTATGAAGCCCACATGCCACCAAATATCATGGCCTAACGCTGCCCACTGCTCCGGGTTGGTGTGTGTCTCTTTACTGAACGGTTAAATTCAGAGCACAATTTAGATACTGCCCCTAGTGTCCAGACAGACACTCTCTCTCACTTTGCTTCTTCACTCGGGCAACACAGGCGCCCTCGTCTGGCAGAGAATGAAATCATGAAAAATAATGATCAATTTGTTCCACATGGATGAACAATTTTTGTTGTGTGTCAACCTGCTGTTTTTTTTTTTTTTCTAATTTATAATGAGATATTAACTACACAAATCAGAAAGAGAGAGATTCAAAAAACTTTATTCATCCCTGGGAGGAAATTGCTTTTTCGGTCGCAATTGCTCTCACAAAAGAGAAATATAATAATTAAAAAGATAAATAAATGTACATCTGCAAAAAAAATTTCAGTGTAATACAAATAAGTAAAAAAGTGAATAAGATATTAATAAGATAGAGAATAAGAGAGAGATAGAGAGACAGGGAGGGCAGAGAGAGAGAGAGAGAGAGAGAGAGAGAGAGAGAGAGAGAGAGAGAGAGAGAGAGAGAGAGAGAGAGAGA
>MU204235.1:8508821-8525591 GCA_017309775.1 Paedocypris sp. Pulau Singkep | reverse complement strand
ACTGGAACCCACTCTCACAATCTGCCTTCACTTATTTTTTCACAATGTCTGCTTAGATTAGATAAACAGATACAACTATAGATAAGGTGACCTTTGTAAATCTAGCTATCGACAATTTTTATTCTGTTAATTTCCCGAAACTTGTTTAACATGATGATTTATTTTATTTGATTACTTATGTGCTTTACACGGAATTACACAGATTTGCGTTATGATATATGATTTTGAGAGGACTTCTCACAATTAAGAAACTGCTCATTAAACCGGCGGCCCAATTAAGCGGAGTCACGTATACTTATTATTGAAAAACTAGTCGAGCTGTGATATATTTCAATATTGTAAAACGTAAATTTAATGTAAAAGTAAACATTGTGTGATTATATGTGAGAAACAGGACAAATGTCACGCACTTCTCATTGCACTAAAGACGCAAAGTCGCAAAGTCTTTAGTGCAATGAGATGGCGTCAACCGGAAGTGGCAGAAACATGCGACAGACCAAACTCTTGTGAGGTGAGTGGCCTTTTTTCCACTGATTATTAATATATCGTTCAGATTATTACCGACGACTCAATTGCGTTTGCGAAAGTTTAAGAGTTCAAGTCTGGATTATTACTTTGGCCATCAGGTTTCTTACTTAATATATTAATGTTTGTGGTATTTTAGGAGCTCGACTGTTTCCCTCCAGAATCTGCTGGAAGTTTTCCACATGAAAGCCGTCTTGTCTGGACTACAACGAAGCAGGGTAAATACTCAATGCTTGTATTTTAGTGTAAATGCAATTTAGCCGAGAACATTCGCGTGAATTTAATTAATCGGCGTAAGAACATTAGAAACGGTGTCGCGTTCGTCCGGCA
Source organism: Paedocypris sp. Pulau Singkep (assembly GCA_017309775.1). Classification (NCBI taxonomy): domain Eukaryota; kingdom Metazoa; phylum Chordata; class Actinopteri; order Cypriniformes; genus Paedocypris; species Paedocypris sp. Pulau Singkep. The sequence continues at coordinate 8,524,736 of MU204235.1, read as the reverse complement.
GGTGGCGCTGCAGGACCGCGACAAAGGGCTTCGGTTCGCTGTTCTTTTCGCGTCTTTTCCGCTCTCTGAAACATCTTATTTCTGCGAACTAGAACAATTATTCTCATTGTCACCGTATTTTATTTAATAACAAAACCACTGATTCCAGTAAGACTCATGTAATCCTGATAACCCGTGATATCTCCCGTCTTTCCCTCTGCCCCACCTTTCTTTCTCCCTCTCTCCTCCTTTCCTCTGTTTCTCTTCTTTCTGTCCCTCACCCCGCCCTCCCCTCAATCTCTCTCTCTTTCCCCACGTTCATACCCATTGTTTCTATTTGCCCTTTCTTTCTATTTATTCACCTTTTCTGCTCTTTCTCTCCCTCCCTCTTTCCCTTTCTATCCCATTTCCTCCTCTCTCTCTCTTTTCCATATTCCAAGGAATGACCTTCCGTGGAATTCGCACATCTCTGTTCTCGTGTACGGTAGCTTGTGATTCCCTTTTTTCCCCCGGTGGAAACGAGGAGAACAAACTCCAGCAGATCAGCCGTGTAAAACCAGACCTTCATCTGCGCGTCGCTGCTTCACGTTGGTAGTAAAGGCCAAAATTCTCCGCTGGTGCCAGACTGGAGGAAAAGGTTCCCATGGCAACAGCACAGTCTGGCGGCGACCCAAAACACGAATACTAGAATATAATCCATCAATACCAGCATCATCACCTCACCCTGCCCTTCCTCCCACACCGCCCAAACGGAACCGTGCCTATGTTTAGAAATACGATCACTGTATGTGTGTGTGTGTATATATATATATATATATATATATATATATATACGTATATATATATACCTTAGAAATAAATAAAGGGGGTTTTAAATTACATGTTTAAAAAAATATTTAAATGTGTTTATATATGTGTGTATGTAAATCAATAAGTATTATGTGTATATAGAATTTAATTTGTTTTGTATATTTATGTTTTGATATTTGTGTAAATACTATAAATATGTATTATATACATAACATAAATATACAAAACATTAATTATATTCATCATACGCATACAAATACTTATTAACATAAATATATTTTTACATACACACTTAGTTTCAAGCCTGGTAAATGGAGAGAAGAAATTTTTTTCCTCGAATGGTTTGAGTATTCTGTCCATGTCAAATGGATTTCTTGGTTTCCGTAGAAACGTTTCAGGTAAGTAACCTGGACTGGCGGTGGCACGTTACTACGGAAAGCCTGAGATCCAGTTGACCTGACTTGAACTTCCCACTTCACCTGGATCACCGAAAACCTCCCACTTCCTCAGATGCCATGTAGGTGGCGCTGTGGCGCCCGAGCGCTGAACACGGGTCGTGTGAACTTGGCTCGGGTTGTGGGATTGTCGGTCAGTGTGGTGACAATGGTTTGTTTGTTGTGTTGTTGTGCGCTCAGCAAGGCCGCGGCGTAAAGGAAGTGAGCGTTTACACGGTTTTCGTCTCATTGAAACGTTTTTCTTTTGCGACGTTTTGTCCAATCAAGTGGTGGCGCCTTCGTGAGCTGCGGCGTGAATTTAAACAAGCCGGATGCATGCATGCATAAATATAGATGTATTATTCTGTGACATCTAAGAACCTCTTGACCTTTGACTCTACTGGGTTAAAGGTCACCGGCTAGGTCAAGAATTTTCAGATGTTGCTGAAAAGAAAGATCTCCGTTTCAAGTCTGATCTCACTTCATTATAAAAGCAGAATGTTTACGTACAACACAAACATTTTGTTACGGATAACAAATGCTGAAATGTATTGCATTTTATTTTTAAATTCAATAGTTAGTTTCTCATTTTCATCGATCATTTTAAAAAAAAAATCTAGATTAATCAGAATTAAAACATGGATTGATGGACACACACACACACACACACACACACACACACACTTAAATATGGATTTTTGTATGTTTCCAGATGGTTCTGCACTGCTCATTTCTAATGACCTATGCCCTATAAAATTATAATTTTCAAATTGAACCACAATAAATTCAATTAGAAGTTCTTCTGCAGGAGGTGCTTCGGAACCAGTAACGGTCCCTGATCTTCTTCCCTGACCCCATTTTCATCCCATGTCCACAGTCTCTATGGACGCCCTCGTCATTTATAATAGTTTCTGACGGCTCTGCTTTATTATAGTGTGTGAGCCGCTGTCTTCTGCTGTGCCGTGCCCATGAAGGCCATGGGAAGATGCTGGCGAAGCTTGGCTCTCGACTCCGCCCACCCTCAACTCCTCCTCTCCAATCTAGATCTATTAGTCTGACTCTGTGCCGGAATGCTCTCTCAGCCCCTTTTCCCATCCTCCCTGAGTTCAGCCTCCCACCCGTCAGGAATTCCAGCTGGGCATTGTGGGTGGGTGGGATGGAGGGATTCGATGGGGTCATGGAGGCAAGCAAAAAGTTTTTTTTTTTCCCAGAAATTGGGATCTTTTCATAAAACAATTTTTTGTTTAATGTTAGGTGTTATGCACAAAATGTTAAATTAATATTTAATTTAGAAAAATTATGTAACTATATTTTATATTGTGAGACAATCATGCAAAAACTGGGAATTCTTTTGTGTGTGTTTCAAATATTAATATTTATGTATTAAATAATATAAAATAATATGGTATTCTTTATATTTCAATATTTTTATTTTTATTTATATATTTATTTACAATATATCTTATAATATATATATATATAAATATACATACAGTATATGTAAAATAATTCAAATGTATTATATTCTATATATACTATATAATAATAAAATATATCATATAGTATTATATTCTACACAACACTACTGTATATAATTTTCATATTTAGATTCAATGTTTTTATATATATATATATATAAAATTATATATGCTAATTTTATGTATAATGTATATTATTAATTATTTTTAATCGTAATATTCAAATATGATTAAAGCTTACTATATATGCTATATAATAATACAATATATCATATTCATAGTATTATATTCTACATATAATTTTCACATATTTAGATTTTATATTCTTTCTTTTTTGAGTATCTATAATTTATTGACATTTTCTTAATTGATATGTACATTTTATATACACACTCTTGTGAATACGTTTCAAATTTAGTGCGATGTTTGTTTTGGAATTTGATAAGAAAGACGTAAATATTTCTCATATGATATGCCTGTGTGTGGACGTTCTATGTGTGTTGACATGTACACACAGCGGTTTCATTTTGGCGCCACTGTGGTTCACGGGGCAACGAGTTCAGCATCGGCGGCTCTATTGTGACGTGGCCTGTCGGGGCCAGCGAATGGGCGGAGGCCGGTTTGGCGCGTTTGGGTTGCGGTCTGTGTGTGGCGCGATGACAAACGGGACCCTTCGCTCCTTGGGACGCTTTTGTGCTTGTCTCCAAAGAGGCCAAGTTCACAGAGACACAAAAGCAGGGAAGAGAGCCGGGGGAGCGGGGTGACGGGGGGCAGCTATCAAAGGATATCAGCGCATTCTTCCCGCCAACGCGCGCTAATGCGTTGTGATGTGAATGGCGCAGGACAAGAATGAAATCGAGACTTGTAAAGATGAAAAAGCGAGTTCGATAATAGATGTCAGGCCTGGTGGAATTCCTGCTTCTGTCGCCATAAAAAAGCATGAAAAAACGCAAGCATGTGTATATATATATTTTTTAATTTGAAAGGCGGCTGCAGGTCTCTTTTATTCATATTCTTTATTTTCACTGTTCTGCGGACAAGTGTCTCTCATTCCTCGGAGAACGGAGAGAAAAAAAATAGAAAGGACGAGGCATTAAATCAAATCAAAAGATCACAGCTTCATCTCTGCTTTCCAAGAAACAGACGTCCAGGCTGAGAATAAACTCCATTTGCATTGTCTCTTCCGGCCCTGAACTCTTAAGTGTGTGTGTGATTGAATCTGCTGTCATTAGAGAGAAGATGCTTCTATAACCAGCACTCAGAGACGCAGATAGAAACCAATCCCCAGCGCTGATGTGGAGTGGACTCCTAATGGCTTCCTCCTCCTGCTCCTGCTCCTTCTCCTGTCTGAGGTTAAACTCTGTTGTTTACGGCTTCATTGGTTGCGGATGAGAAGCTGGTGTTCTGCTTCCTGGTTTAGGCTCCACCCACATCTTCAATAACAGTGCTACACATTTGTAGTTCCGTCTGTCCGTCTATCCAGAATGCCAATAATCAGCTTTCCATTCATCCATCCATCTATGAAATATAAGAGATTAAGAGAAATGATGGCTGATGATATTTGAGAAAGCAAGATTGAAGTGAGAGAGAGAGAGAGAGAGAGAGAGAGAGAGAGGTAGAAAAGTTAAGGGACAGAAGAGCAAGAGTGAAAACTAGTGCAACAAGAGAACAAGATTCCATTCAACCGTTCATTCCTATTGATGACAAATATGACATATAGAGAACGAGATGGCATAACGAGAATTAAATAAGAAAAAGAGATGTAGAGAAATATGGGGGAAGTAGAAAAAGAGGGTGATGATATTTTAAAGAGAAAACAGGAGAGAATCCATCCATCCCTCTATCGATCCTTATTGAGGACAATATGACATATAGAGAACGAGATGACATAACGAGAATTAAATAAGAAAAAATGATGGAAGAGATAATAGAGTGATAAGGGGAAATTAGAAAAAGAGGGTGACAGTATTTTAGAGAGAGATCTGGAGAGAGCAAGTTTGAAATGAGAGAGTGGGAGAAAAGTTAAGGGTCAGAAGAGGTAGAGTGAAAACTAGCACAATAAGAGAGCGAGATTGAAATGAAAGACAGAAAAGTTGAGAGAAAGCAAGAGACAATGAGATGGAGAGAAAGAATTTCATATGACAAATATTTGATTTACAAATGTCTGCAGACGCATTGCTTCACATAATCATCCAGCAGTCTCTTTAAACACGGACAGATCTTTTAACAACGTCACACAGAACTCCATTACTGAGAAAAAGAATGAAAGAAAAGGAGCACGAAAGAGAGAGAATCTCTTGTCATACGCTCTTTTCAATTGACCATTAGGACTTCTGCTTCCAGAATGTCTCCACCACAAAAGCCTGCGTTTGATGTGGATTCAGGTCTCTTGAAGAACTCTCCCTTAAGTGGGAGATTGTCTGACGGCCCCCAATAGATCAGAGAGAGAGAGAGAGAGAGCGAGGGAGCGTCCGGGGTCAAAGATCACTAAACTGCTCACATTAACGTGTAACAATGTGCAAGTGAAGAGCCGGGCCCTGAGTTGGAGGACTCACAATGCCGATCTCTCCCGGGGGTCTCGGCACGTCCAGCGCTTCCTTTTTGTCTTGCGGACCCCTGTGATGATGCTCCTCCGCATCAGTGCACAATACCTCCGCTCGTTATCTCCCAAACGCTTTATCTCCTCCGCTTCGCCTGAGCTGCAAAGTCCGTTTCACGCAGCATTTACGTTTGGGTTAGGTAGTTAGGGTTAGGTAGTTGAGGGTTTGGGTTAGGTAGTTAGGGTTTTGGTTAGGTAGTTAGGGTTAGGTAGTTGAGGGTTTGGGTTAGGTAGGGTTTTGGTTAGGTAGTTAGGGTTAGGTGGTTAAGGGTTTGAGTTAGGTAGTTAGGTTTTTGGTTAGGTAGTTAGGGTTAGGTGGTTAATGGTTTGGGTTAGGTAGTTAGGGTTTGGGTTAGGTAGTTAGGGTTTGGATTAAGTAGTTAGGGTTAGATAGTTAAGGGTTGGGGTTAGGTAGTTATGGGTTTGGTTAGGTAGTTAGGGTTAGGTAGTTAAGGGTTTTGGTTAGGTAGTTAGGGTTAAGTAGTTAAGGGTTTTGGTTAGGTAGTTAGGGTTTTGGTTAGGTAGTTTGGGTTAAGTAGTTAAGGGTTTTGGTTAGGTAGTTAGGGTTAGGGGGTTATGGGTTTGGGCTAGGTGGTTAGGTAGTTGAGGGTTAGATAGTTAAGGGTTTGGGTTAGGTAGTTATGGGTTTGGATTAGGTAGTTAGGCTTAGTTGGGTTTTGGTAAGAAAGAAAGAAAGAAATGAACTTTATTAATCCCTCAGTGGGGAAATTTGTCTCTGCGTTTGACCCATCCGAACAAACTCGGAGCAGTGCCCGGGGACATGTGGGGTTCAGTGTCTTGCCCAAGGACACTTAGTTGAAGAACTAGCAGGGGGGATTCGAACTGGCAACCTCTTGGACACCAGTCCAAGTCCCTTACCACTCGACCACAACTCGCCAAGTTAGGATAGTTAGGGTTAGGTAGTTAGGAAAGTTAGGCTTATGTAGTTAGGGTTAGATTAGTTGGTTAGGGTTAGGTACTAGTTAGGGTTAGGTGGTTAGGGTTAGTTTGTCAGTTGCTTCCTTTCTGTTTTTTCCTTCTTTTTTTAAATACGTAATGTTTTTGTTTCTCTGTTTTCCTGTCCTTTTTTAGTGTTCATCAATTCACTTTCTCTCTTGGTAGGATTTTGCCGTGTGTGTGTGTGTGTGTGTGTGTGTGTGTGCGTGCACGCATGTCTGCTCTCATAGAGGAAGCACTAATGATTTTTGCGTCTTGTCCTCCTGCCCTTCCCAAACCTCAATCCCAAAAGCAATAATGAGCTTCTGTGTGTGTTATTAGGGGGATGGGATGCGGTGGCTTTTATTGTTATCTGTGCCCCCTCAGCCCTCCCTCGTTCAACTCTTCTGTCTTCCTCACTCAGGTTCCTTCAGGTTTGATCTGCAGAGAGAAGCGTCTCCGTCATCCTCCTCCCCGCGTAGAATTGCGTTTAGAAGGCCACCCGTGATGTCAAGAACCTCCTCAGCGGGGACGAGCGGAAAATAGATCCGGTCTCGCATTTCATATCAGCGCCGGCGCAGAATCGCCCCAGTTTGCAGATTATCGGAATCGACTGGCCAGGAATTCTCATTTGGGAATGTCGCCATGAAACAAAGCAGCTGTTAAAGGACGGTCACATGTGGTGGTGGTAGACGTTCTGCACATGTGTTGCGTCGTCTCATGGGAAGCGGACGGTCATGTGCTCGGGTGGAAAAGGCGTTTAGTTGTGTTTCAAAGGAAGGAATCCGAGGAAAGGCCACCGGGTTTAGAAAAGACCTGTGGGGTATTCATAGCTTCACCCTCATCAATTTGCCATGTTCCTCATGCTTAACCTTTACTGAACAAGCCATGTGACGTGTGTCCCGGTGCATGTGAGCGCCTGTGTGTGTGTGTGTGTGTAAGGGCGCAGCAGATTCGTAGAAAGTTCTTTGTGGTATAACAGATCAAATCACGGCAAGCCGTTCGAGGATTCGCTCAAGACTTGAAACGTTGCTGATAACGTTTCAAAGCTACAGATCCAGAGGCATAATCGGTGTTTTGCTGTAACATTTCTGACTGAAGTTAATCACAAAGTTAATCAGTTAGGAACTAAACACACTGCCCGCAATTAGTTAAAGTTATTAATTTGGGGGTTTTTTTAGCTTAAGTTGAGCCCCACTGCTTGGGATATTACACTAGAACTTGATTAAATATTAAAATTGAAATAAACAACGTACCGTATTTATGTGAATATAAGCACCCCACTGGTTCTTTAGGCACAAAATAACAATTCCAAAAAAATATACGTTTATATATATATATATACTGTATACTGTATATATACTGTATATATATGTTAATTGTCTCTTTCAATTACAATGATTTTCTCTTAAAAGTACTATACTTTTCTTTATTTAACAAGCCAAATTCATATAATTTCGATATCGTTTTAGTTGGTATATAATGATAGGTTTGATGATAGGTTGGTATATAATGAAAGTCCATTCTAGTGTTCCGAACTCCAACTCCCAAATCCTCAGCCAATCCCGAGAACCTTTGCACTCCAGTCTTCGCTGGCGCAGAACTGTCCCGAGCTGTTTCTTTATCCCACGTTGTTTTAAGAAGATCGTAGCGAAGGTTTATTTTTCTTATTATTATTATTTAGCCGTTAGCGCTAATTTACCGGATGATCCGTCTGTTCCAATCAACTAGTTTTTTGTTCACTAACACGTTAATTTGCCCCCGTTAAATGTCGCTGCGCAACTAATGTTTCTTTATTTCTGTTATTGAGGTAATAACAGCTAAAAATAAATAAATAATTCATTTTTTGTGATTGCTCCTTACTGGAAATGTGGAAATATGGCCGCTTATATTTACGCGCATATTTGAAATCGGCATTTAAAAATATTTGAAAGCACCCTCCACGTTTTTGAGCCGCTAAAATTGGGTGAAAAAACAGGTGCTTATTTCTTCATAAATGCGGTATATGAGATCATACATTTGAATTGACCCAATCAATACAAATTTGAAATGTCAGGGTTTTGTATTTGCAGGTCTATGCCACTTTTATGTAGATGCCTACAAAGCAAATTTCCCTAATCGGATCAATTAAGGCACACAGAAACACATCGGCGTGAACTTAACCGTCATGCTTCTTAATAAAGAGAAATGCTGTGTTCTGACACATGACTTGAATGATTGGGAAATACAAAAACAGAAAAGTTGGTGTTCCCCAAGGTTCAGTGTTGGGTCCAATTTCATGTTTATTTTATTTAATTTTTTTTCCTTCGCGAAATAATGTCTTCATACAGCCGCCCATGGCAGCACCATCAGGAAGTTACATCAGTTTAACCTTTGACCATCTCAGCAACACTGTCATGTGACCCGCTCCCGGTCACTTAACACCTGTTCATCTCCCCAAGATCCTTTGCTCCTCTTCACCTTTTGGTGTCTGACACACTTACACCTGCCGCGGGCTGTCGTGTCGGATGGAACAATGCCGATTTGTTACCCAACACCTGGTGGAGTCCACCTGTCCGCCATTTCCCTACCAGCCCGTGTAAAACACTGCTCCAGTCAAGCCTGTTCTCCTGCCATCTCAGTTCGGATCAGCTGGTTAAGCTCACGATGGCCATGCGTCCATCATCGCCCGTGTCATTACCGCTAATTAGATTGCATATGATGTTGTGCCGGATCCGCATCTGTTATATCGAGCAGAAAATTCGCAGCGCGTCTGACGGCAGGTGTAGCAGCTGGATGACAAGGGACAGCTAACACACCAGTCCTGGATGGGGAGGGGCGGAGAGGGGTAATTAGCACTGACAGATTAGCTCTTGAAGTGGGGGTGAGTGGGAGGAGTCTCAGGTTTGTCCGATTTAAAGGGCCAGAGCTTCTAAAAATGACAAGTCGGGCGTGTCCACTTTTCAAGGCGTTTGGTTATTTTCAAAATATTTACACACCAATTGGTGATTTATTATTTTTGTTTTGTATATAAATAAAATATATTTTATACAGTACATTCAATACAAATATTTATTTTGTATTTTCCGAAGTACTGTCGTTTTCTCACCGAGAAAACCACTGCACGCAGAGCTGGTTTTGAAACAATCGGTTACTCTTTTAATCATTTACACGACTGTCCCTTTCCAGCTGTTTGCGTGTCTCTCTGCGCAGCTGTAATTGTTTTGGCAGCTGTTTGGTGTGATTGCCGCCGCCGCCGCGCTGGAGATCGGGGAGGACGGCGGTAATGAGAAACGCCGGTCACGTGATCAGTGGGGCGGCCCCCGCTGCTCCGGGGACCCGGGCAGGTGTGAGGAGTCGGGTTGCTATGGAAACAGGGATGTCAGTTTTGTGTTGCGTCTGTCAGTGCGGGTGTTTACAGTCTCTGGTGAAGGACAGAATTGCTTCGGCCAGTGGAGGTTCTACTTTGAATGACACCCCTCCCCCACTGCATTAAATATACACAATGTCAACTTTGACTGGATTACACACTTAAATAAAACATGGGGACAAAAAGATAAATATCTCAAATCACATGACAGAAACTAAAAATGTTACAAAACCGCTATAGAAAACAAGCTGAAAAATCTGAACGTAAAAAAAGGCCATTTAAGCACATAAATGTGTGTATTATATATGCGATATATGTACCCTAATATCATTTTTAATATATTTGAATGTAAAGTATTTTCTACTATGCGTTTGATTATATTTAATGACATGGCAATATAGTTATTGTTTCTATATTACAATCATTCTGTCTTTTTTTTTGTTTTATATGAAACGGTTTTAGGTTATATATTCATGTATGTTCCAAAATGTTGGGGTATATGCGTTTTGAACATATATATTTAAATATATTTAACCACGTTTCTCATATGTAGGTACATTTCTTCACCGTATGGAACACTATTCATAGTCTTTTTATGATATTGTAAATACAAAGAGAATTGTTGCATACCTTTATCTCTTGCTCGTCTTTCCTATTTTCAACTTTTTCTAAATTGTGCGATAGCTTGACATATTCGGATCAACAGATAAAATAATATGCACATTGCTAGAACAACTATTGTCTGTTTCTTTCGTAAATGGCTCGTAAAATTCGTAAATTTCGTTTTTGGCCGGACGAGAGCCAATCTAAAGGTGATCAGCGCAGATGATCAACATCATCTCGTGAGAGTGAGGGTCTCTGAATCCACACGCCGTTCTCTCTGTGTGTTTACAGTTATAGTTCAGATGGCGACCGCATCCAGAGCGACGCTCGGCACGTGCCGATAATCCGCATGTGACTGGTGACAGACCTTTTATTATCAGCCGACCTTACAATGGCATCACAGGACGGACCCCGGCCACGCCAGCACATGATCTTATCACAGGCGGAGGGTTTCACGTGTCCCTCACACCACGTTCTCCATCTTTACATTCCCCAGTCGCTACAAGCCTCCCAGTCTCCTCGGCTCTAATATCGGCCCTGGTCTTTTTGACCGTATAAGGGCCCTTTGGTTCCTCTCGTGAGCCGTGTTATTCTTAGTTCCATTTCGCTGTGAAATAACGACACGGCCTGAAAGATTTGCCTTGAATGGAGTTGGAGGAGATGTTGACGGCACTTGTTCTTGGTTTACACGTCGCTGTCGAGGAAGCGTGCTGTTGTACAAGTGAAACATGGCCGTGTTAGTCAGAAGTGTGTTTGTTGTCTGGCTCAGCGTGAGTCATTGTGCTGCCTTCGCTCCTGGAGCTTGTGGATGGTGTTTGCCAGGAAGCGAAGGAAATCCTCTCTCTGTTTACACAAACAGGTGTTTTTCCAACCGGCGTGTCAGACGCGGAACTGAAGCGGCGGCAACTTTGTGATGTCACTCGTTGCCTCGCGCTATTACATCACTGGCGGCTTTTTCCGTCTATTTTTAAAATACAGCCGTGGATGAGTAGAGAAATCAGAGCATGAAGTTAAAAAGCTCTTCTAGCTCGTGTTGTTATTTTTATTAGTAGAAGTGAGGCCTAGTTATTGTTACTTTTATTAGAAAAAAAATATGTCTAAATATAGATATACAGTATATATATATATATATATATATATATATATATATATATAATTAAATATATCAAGTAAAATGAATTACAAAATATTTATATATATATTTTTTTTTTTAAATAAGAAAAGGGTTTTTTTGTATAAAAAAAAGTAAAAACTAATAAAAACTTAAAATAGAAGACTAAAAACTTGTTTATTGTGTGTGTTTGCTGCCGGACACCTGAATTTCTCCCTTGGGAGATTATAAAAGTTTTTGTCCTGTCTGTCTGTCTAACCAACCTTTTCTTCCTCTCTCTCTTTCTTTATTATGTTTGTATATGTTTTACGTAAAGTTTCACTGATTTAGTTTCCAAGCTTTCTATTTTTGGAGCTAATAAATAACGCTACGCAGTGCTAACGAATAGTGCTAATAAATCGCCACAGGCTCTTAAAGGTGTTTGAAACATCTGCGTTGAATGCGATTAACGCGTAAAGCAACTTTGCACAGTTTATTATTAAACACGATGGTTGACGTCGGCGTGTCAGCGTCTGTATGTGTGACTGTCAGGCCAGCGTAACCCAGCAGAGACAAATCCTCAAACATCGCTTCATCTCGACTGCAAAGACCGTTCCAACGCCACGCTCCTCTGAACCTCTGTCCATCCGTCACATCTGTTTGGACCTCGCTCTTGCCGTGAAACCTTAGCAAACACGGGAGATTGTGTTAGCGTGTCGTCTTTAAACACGCATGCGTCATGTATAATTCAACAGCCCTTTTCCTGCAGCTAATTGCCTTCGTATTCCCCGCGTGTGTCCCCTCCCCCGCTAAATGTCACGGTGCGATTGTATGGAATCGGATTAGTGTCAAAAATATCAAACGTAAATTTCGAAGAAACGAACGAAAATGCTTCACATTTATGTTTGGTTTTTTTTTTTTTTTTTTTTTGCTTGCAAATGCTTTTGTTTTTTTTTTTTCGCTTCACGTTTTCGTTTGACACTTTTTTTAACGGTTCCGGTTTTTCGTTCGCTTTTTTTTTGTCAGTCTGCCACCACAATGTTGTGCAAAAATAATAAATAAAGTTTGTGTACTAATATTTCAAAAAGCAGTGAATGTCAAGGTGTACTTTCGCTGAACTAGTCTCACACTTCCTGGTCAAGCAACTGTCAATCACATTCTCACCATCCAATCAGAGAAGGGTCCCACAAAAAGACGTGGGTCAAAAATCTAAACGCAAAAAAAAAAAAGCCAACGAAAAACCCGAACCGAAAAAAAAAAAAAGTTTCAAACAAAAACGTGAAGCAAAAGAAAAAAAACAAACGTAATTGCAATCGAAAACTAAAAAACCAAAAGTAAATGTGAAGCATTTTTGTTTGTTTTTTTCGAAATTCACGATATTTTTGACCCTAATCTGACTCCATACGATGGACAGTCGCGGATCAGCCGGCCACACCCCCCGTCCGGGATCCCTGACCACGCTGGGTCACTGGAGCGGGAATGATCCAGTGTGAAATAGATGTGGTCCTCCATCACCCCATTGGGCACATCTCCCCGAGACAGCTGTCATTACACCGAGCTGTACGGCATCGAAACTCTAGCTCTCGCAGCTGTTGGTGTGCGTGTCACCTTACACACTACACAACACGACTATATATATCTGGGTGAGGTCAACCGCTGCTATTTTTAACGCCACGGGAACTTCGTCCTAATGCGGCGCTCGGCTAATTTCGGCAAAAGTGGCACGTATTCGCCATTTCTCCCGCGCCGCTCGCAGCTACTGGCGTAATGTGAGATTGTGGGTTAGTGGAAGGCTCGGATCTGTCAGGAGAGATGATCTTCATGCGTGGGAGGAGGGGAGACCCTCCGCATGGGGAAGCCCACCCATCTCCCCACACTGCAGCAGGCCACACCCTCTCGCGGGAGGGATGGCGGGGATAGAACGGGGGGAGGGAGAGAGGGAAAGTGTGTGTGAGAGAGAAAGAGAGGGATAGAGAGAGAGAGAGAGAGAGAGGGAGAGAATTGAAGAGAGAGACGAGAGAGATTCATAGAGATTCGTGTTTTATAATTTTATTATCCTGATTATTTTTTCATGTTGTGATTATAACGTTAACATTATTTTTGTATTTTTTTTTTTTTTTACATTATACTGTATTTCTAAATAATGAGCTTAGTTCAAGTTCTGTCAAATCTTGCTGACATTAATATTAAATACATACTAATATCATATCAACATTAATAATTGATATTTAAATAAAAATGCTTATAACCATTTATAACACGCTTGTTATAACAACTTTAGATACTCTGGTACGGTATTAAAAAGATCGGGGTATTAAAATGTAGTACTGCACATTATTATACTACAATAAAATGTATATCAATAAATATTTTGTAATTAAAATCAACTGGTAGTACATTTTTATTTGGTCACAGTGTTTGATGCATTGCGTGTGTGCGCGCGTGTGTGTGTGAGTGTGTGCGCGCACGTGACCTCAATAAATCCCAAAAATCTTATTGCCTCCAGATTAAAACCAAGATGAGAAAAAGCATGAATCGTGCTAAACAAGAGCAGCAGGATTACTGGGAGTAAATCAGGGCAATAAGAAGCTCCGCGGTGTTTATATTCTGTCTCCCGGAATCAAATTAAGAAAATGAGGTGCTGTGCGTTAAGAGGCTGGAGGTCAGAGGTCGTGGAGGTAATTAATGACCCAGAAGGCACTGGTGGCGTGGGTTTCTCCATCAGGACCACGCCCCTGGTGTCATGGTTCTTTAAGCTCTGATTAGCGCAGCTTTGTTTAATCAGGCAAACACTGCGTACGACGCTCCTCACTGGACCACATGGGTCATCTTCATCTCTCCACTCTTCTATTTGTCTGTCTTTCCTATTTCCTGTCTGTCCGTCCATCCATTCGCCGATCAATCTGTGTATCTATATGTCTGTTTATTAGGCCATTCATCCATTCATTTATTTACGTTTTTCCTCCATCCATCCTGTCTGTCTAAACATCCATCCATCCAATCATTCATCCATTCGTGTGTATGTCTTTCCACCGTCCAACCTGCCTGTCTTTCAATCCATCCATCTAGTTGTCCATCTTTTCACCATTCTTTTCACCATCCATCCATTTATCCATATGTCTGTCTTTCCTTCATCCGTCTGTCTATACATCTATCGTTTTATCCATCAATCACTGTATGCCTGTTTATTAGGCCATTCATCCTTCCATTTATCTGTTTTTCTCTCGTTCGGTCCGGTCTGTCTATCTACGTATCCATCCATTCATTTGTAGGTCTTTCCTCCGTCCATCCTGTCTGTCTGTCTTACTTCACCATCCATCCATTTATCCAAATGTCTGTCTTTCCTCCATCCGTCTGTCTATACGTCTATAATTTTATCCATCAATCCGTGTATTTGTATGTCTGTTTAGTAGGCCGTCATCCATCCATTTATTTATGTGGTTTGCCTCTGTCCATCTATCTATACACCCGTCCTTCAATCATCCATCCATTTATTTGTAAGTCTTTCCTCCGGCCATCCAGTCTGTCTATACACCCATTCATCCATCCATCATGTCTATCCATTCATCCATCCAATTGTCTGTCTTTCCGCCATCCTTTTCACTATCCATCCATTTATCCATTTGTCCGTCTTTCCTCTATCCATCTGTCTATACATCCATCATTTCATCCATCAATCTGTATGTGTTTATATGGTCATTGTCTGTCTGTCTATCTATCCATTCATCCATCCATTTATTTGTGTGTCCTTTTCTCCGTCTGTCCATTCTGTCTGTCTATCTATCCATTCATCCATCCATTTGTCAGTCTTTCCTCCATCCGCCTGTCTGTACATCCGTCATTTTATTCTTCAATCTGTTTATCTTAACGTCTTTTTATTTGTCTGTATATCCATCCATCCATCCATCCACCCAACTGCAACATGTATATGAAAAGTGAGTTATAAAAAATGTACGATATTATCATCATTATCATCCATCTAGCATCATCCATTTATTCTTCTTGTGGTCTGTCTGCCATCATCCATCCAACATTTATCAACCTGTGTCTGTGCTCCATCCCTCCATCCATCAATGCAATTATCTATCTATCTTTCCACCTATCCGTGCGTGTGTGCGTGCGTGAATCGTCGCACACGATGTCTTGTGACGCTTTCCCCTAGTCGTCCTCTCCGAGCTGGAACATGTCTATATATGGGCATATGACCGTGTTGTTGTTTTGAGTCTTTGAGTGATGATTGTAGGTCCTGCGCTGTGATTGGCTGCGCTCTGGCTGGCGCACACACACCCTCACGCGCTGGTGAATCAGACTGCAGTGCGCGTTAACCTGCATTTAGGGTTTTGTCTGCGTCACTCCGCTGTGCCAAACTCTGCATCTGCGTCACGGGCTCAGCGCTGCTTAGGAGAATCTGACTTTTTTTTTTTTTCTCTCTATCGTGACATAGACAGGTTTTATAATCAGTCCGTTCGCTCCTCTCCGCAGCATCATTCATGTCGCGGAGTCACGCCTGCCAACACCCCAGAGGATTTAGGGATGGTCTCTCTCTCTCTCTCCATCTCTCTCTCCATCTCTCTCTCCATCTCTCTCTCTCTCTCTCCATCTCTCTCTCTCTCTCTCTCTCTCTCTCTCTCTCTCTC
>MU204235.1:8441904-8502539 GCA_017309775.1 Paedocypris sp. Pulau Singkep | reverse complement strand
TCTCTCTCTCTCTCTCTCTCTCTCTCTCTCTCTCTCTCTCTCTCTCTCTCTCTCTCTCTCTCTCTTTATTCCACTCTCTCATTCACGTTCTCTCTTTCTCTCTCTAACTCTATGTAGAGGGTTATAGATGGAGGGATGGATGGATAGATAGAGGGATTAATAGAGGAATGCTGGATGGGTACAAACTAGAAGGGTAGACAAAGTGATGAGGGTATGTCATAGAGTGATGACGGACAGACAGATAGATGGATAAATGGAGGGATAGTTCGCCAGGCAGAGAGAGAGAGAGAGAGATGTAGAAAGAATGAGAGAGACGTGGGCAGACTGTTTTGTGTATATTTTCCAGTGTGTCTAAACTTGTGCATTTATTTAATCAAGTATATTTTTATACAATTAGCTATGTTGAACACACTTCACAGAGTCTCTCTTTCTCGATCTGTCTCTCTGTCATGATGCGTAGCATAAAACGAGATCATCCGTCCTTAACCTCAGCGAAAGGAAATGAAAGGAAGCGGCAGGATTCCTGTTCCTGTAAAGCGTCTGTGTGATGTGGAAAGCGCTGCTCTGCGTTTACGGTAAACTGCTGGTATTTTTACCGCTTTGGTATTTTAGGCCTTTAAAAGGTTCATGGCCACT
Organism: Paedocypris sp. Pulau Singkep; assembly: GCA_017309775.1. Taxonomy (NCBI): domain Eukaryota; kingdom Metazoa; phylum Chordata; class Actinopteri; order Cypriniformes; genus Paedocypris; species Paedocypris sp. Pulau Singkep. The sequence goes on along the minus strand of MU204235.1, from coordinate 8,501,903 downwards.
GGTTGGTGCCAATGTCATGACATTTTTATGGCCAGTTTTCCCTGTAAAGATGAAACTGCGAGTCCTTGTCGACTTCCTGTTTCTGCGTACGAGCGTAGAACAAACACTCCGAGCAGGAAGTAGGAAGTGTATCTCCTCAGGGAGCGGATGATGTTACTCTTTATCCTGTTTTACCTCCTTATGTAACGGATCTGGGTAAACAACACACAAAGACAAAGGCTGGACACGGAAGAAAGTCATTTTTAGAATTGTAGTTTCTGGGTCACTTGGGTCTGAATCCAACCAGATCATCTCTGGTCCGGAAGATGGGAAACAACAGCTTTGATTGGCGGCTGGAAACACGGAAACAGGAAATTCTGTATCTTTTGCTCCAAAAATTAGGCTTGTAGCTCATAGGAGTAAGAGTGTGCTTTTGTACGTGTGTCTTGCTCTGTGATTGGTTGGCTACCAATCCAGGGGGCGTGTCCTGCCTCTAGGTTGAAAGCTTCAGAGATTGTCTCACCATGACCCAGAAATTAAAGTGAGTTGGGTCATTTCAATATTTAAACCACACGTTTTGTTTAGTTTCATTATTGTAATAATAAAAATGTCGTCCTTTTCTTTATGAAATGAAATTATTTACGCTTTGTCAGTGAATTATGCTCGGTTGCCTAACGCGAGATAAACGGCACAATTCATTCAATGCTCAGCTACTTCCTTGAAAACAGTAAAAGTACCAAATGTCGTTGACTAACATTTAACAATAAAAAATTGTCATGTGCAGATTTTAAATAGTCGGTGTTGTGATCCAGATTAAATGAACTAGACTAAAGTTTAAACTAGTTTTCCTCCAGACGAATCAAATCTAATCGGTAGAAGTAGACGCGTGTCCTCCAGAAAGAGCATCTGTTATCAGAATGATCAGTTTTCCACACGTTGATGTAGAGTGAAGATCAACCACACCAGTGTAGGGCAACATTCATTTTTATTTATGTTTGAGTCTCGTTGATGGACATTTTCTTTGGTGCTTGTGACCCAGGAATTTGTGAACGTCTGTAAATGGAATATGTGATTATTATTGGAATAATTAGGGGCTGGTTTGTAGCAGACACAACACCAATGTCAAATATGGTCACGTGATGAGACGTGGTGGGTCACATGACAGGTGGAGACACTGATAAGTGTTACAGGTGGCTACAAAGAAAAACTGGAACAACAATAAAACATTCAAGATAAAGCTGCGTGATTTGGATGACCACATGACCCTTAATCAGCCTCTCAGCGGCGTCCGGAATAGACACTTGTCTACTGAAAATGTCTTTTATTTATTTTAGATTTTTGTATTATTATTATTATTATTATTATCTGAATGTCACTTTCTTGCCCATGCAATTTACCACTGGCCCATTTTATTCCCTCCGTGCAATTAGCAAAGTTTGCTTTTCTATATTACTGTTTACTCTGCTGATTGTTTACTCTGTTTATTGTTTACTGTTAATATGTCTATTTTAGACATATCTGTTTTATTGAAAACATTTTATATTTTATATACTTTATACTAGATATATTATTTATATTTTATCTTACACAATGCACATTTATTTACCGTGTTTTTTCCTATATTGCACCAAACGGAGTAGTGTTTCTAATTTCAGTGTAACCGTGTGTCGCAATGACAATAAAAACCTTATTCTATTATTATTATTATTATTATTATTGTTGTTATTATTATTATTACATGTAAATGGGTCTGAATGGGTTCAGGTGGCTATCTCCGCATCCCCCACCGACTCCTGAAAGCCGATCATCGGGTTCACTGTAGATCCGGTGAGAAGGAAAACGAGCCGCTGCTATTTTTAGCCGCGCTGGCAGGTGGACTGACTCTATATATAGAGCGTGTGAGAGCGGGAGCGTACGTCATGGAGATGCCCGGCGTGACCTCTGACCCCGGCCTGGAGCTGCGGGCACGGAAGGGTTTGGCGTGTGAACGGTTAAGCAGATGGGGAGTTTGTGTGCGGGGCCGAGGTGGATTGGTATCGCGTGTCACCTCCACTGAAATCCTTCACATAATCCTCATCATTCATTTATCATATGGATGGTAATCTCGAAGTGCTGCAATTGGCTCACTGCCTGCGCTTAAACCCACAGATTTGTAAACCGTATATGTACTATACATTAGTATATATGTAGGATAATAATAATACATTTTTTTGGTGCCTTTCAGCAGTAAAAAAAAATGGATGACTAGGATGTATATAGAGAGAGAGAGAGCGAGATTGTACATTTATAAAGGTATATATATAATATTGACTTTTCTGTTTTTGTGTATGTTTTATTATTACAAAATTCTTTTTATATGAATAACTAACTTTTAATATGAATAACTAACATACATAAAGTAAGGAAAAATTTAATATTATAATGTAAATATAGAAGCACTTATGTAATTGTAAATATTTATATACATATAAAATATTATAAATAAGTAAATACTATAAATACATGTACAAAATGTGTCTTTTCAAATTTTTTAAATGATTCATATGTGTGACATTTACATGGGAGATTGAACTATGATTTATTAATTCTAAATTATTAAGAAAGTCATGAAAACATAACCTTTAGTGCGTGTGTGTGTGTGTGTGTGTGTGTGTGTGTGTGTGTGCGTGTGAGCATCAAATACGGATTCAAAATTGCCCCCGTGACCCGGAGTGGAGGGTCTTTGACAACAAACTGGTGGAAAAAGTGGAGCAAATCTGTGGTCGGTGATGTTTCAAAGTTAGATTAAGATTAACAAGAATTTATCCTGGATTAATAAAGCAGGACTTCTTGAGTGTGGTGTCACGCAGGGAGATTATGGAGCGGAGCCCGGTGTGTCCGGCGTGTCGGGGGGTGATAGTGCGCTCTTATGGCTCTTTAATCTGAGATGTTAACGCAGGAGTGGGGGACGGCGGAGATAAGAGGCGCGGCTGCTGGTCACACTGATGGCTTCAGTCCACACGCCCACATGTGCTGCTACAGATAACAGCAGCTCCGCTTCAGCACCACCTGTCCCTTTCACTCGCCCCGTACCTGGAAAACTGCACACAGAGAGAGAGAGAGAGAGAGAGAGAGAGAGAGAGAGAGAGACAGACAGAGGGAGAGAGAGAGAAGCTTCACCTCGGGTTCAGTGTGTCAGGAACGACTAATGTTTACAACAGTATCATAATTGTTACACCGAACAGAGAAAATAATCAATAGACGTATTAATATGTATTGATAACTTTGAATAATTAACACTCACTCTTTCTCAATCTCTCTCTCTCTCTCTCTCTCTCTCTCTCTTGCTCATTTGATCTGCTCTACTGTATGTCTCTCTTCCACTCTCACATTCACTCTTCCACTCTCATTTCTCTCTCCCTCCCCCTCCCTTCCTCCTTTCTCTCTCTCCCCCTCCCTCCTTCCTTCTCTCTCTCTCTCTCTTACTCTCCCTCTTTCTCTCTTCCATTCTCTCTCTCTCTCTCTCTCCCATGCTCTCATTCACTCTCATTTATCTCTAACTCGCCTATCTCTCCCTCTCTCTTTCACTCTCTCATTCTCTCTCATTCTCTCTCTCTCTCTCCCTCTCTCTCCCATGCTCTTGTTCACTCTCATTTATCTCTCACTCACCTATCTCTCCCTCTTTCTATCTTTCACTCTCTCATTCTTTCTCTCTCTCTCTCTCTCTCTCTCTCTCTTAAAGAGGCTTCATATGTCAGTTATATCATAAGATTACCTCATATGCTGTCATAAACTTAGTCTAATTTGCATAATTTCACAAGATAATTTTCCCCAGAAAGCCAATATTAAAGCCAAATCTAATTCCTTATATATTTTCAGATTTCCATCTGAATCTGAAATCAACACAGTGCGATTTTACTGCCGATTAAAAGTCAATTCACATTTCGCGTACAGTATTTCTAGTTTCTAGCACATTTCCTCGCGCGTCCTCTAGTTTAAAGTCCATTTCTGTGTTTTAAAAAGCAATCTGTGTCTTTGCTGCTTGGAGCGGGAAGCGCTGAGAGGAGCTCACGCTGGGTGAATTAGCTGGAGTTCCTGTCGGATTATGGAGGCTGATTGAATTGTGAATGGGGGGAGTGTTGGGGGATGGGTGGAGCCGGTCGGAGGGGGGAGGGGCTGCGTGAGCTGATCTGCTGCTCTGTGATTCCTCAATTAGCTGATCCTGCCGCCGCTGCCGAGGCAAAAGTCTTTAGCAGGGTTGCCATGGATACGATGCCGCGGCCCCACCCTCACCTGTGTGTGTGTGTGTGTGTGTGTGTGTAGGGGTTTGGATGCTAGAAGGTGATGATGCTGAAGGAGAGCAGGGCGTTGCTTGTGCAAATATGGATTCTCGGACAACAAATAGCGTCATATAAATAGAAAGAAAAAATGTGAATGAGGACGGGTATAAATCTCTTCTAATCATATTTACCGTCTATTTATTTGTCATATTTATATTTTTTTATACCGTCAATCACATTTACCTACAGATTTATCTACAATGATATGGTTAAAAATCTGCGTACATCTGTGCAAGGAAATCACAATCCGATTATTTTAGTGATTATCCCAAATGGGATTTTATTTGCAATTTTCACAATGTTTTCTTTCTTTTTTTTTACTAAGAAAACCCATTCGGATTCCTGAACTCAATTTCTAGATGAATCTGATTGGTGGACGTCTGAAGCTTTATTTATCTTAAGCTGTATTTGAGCGAATTGGCATCGATAGAATCTCTATCATATATAAGAATGACCGTCGCGCTAACAATTTTTTTTTTTTCGTTTTAATATGTATGCTTTCATTTTTTGTTTACATTTCTGTGGCGTGGGCTGCCCACTGCTCCGGGTTTGTGTGTGTCACTTCAAATTCAAATTTTAATTGTCATATACACATTATACGTGGTACAACATGCAATGAAATGTATTTTACTGTCCTCCAGCATTTAAACATCGGGTGGGGGGGGGGGGTGCATGCGAGAAAGAGATAAGAGATAAAAATACAATAAAGTACAAAATAAACAGAGAAGGATACAAATATGAATATATAAAAAATATGAAAAATGTCCTGCATTCGGATCTGTGCATCTATTCTGCGATTTTTTTTTTTTATGGTGAGGAAAGAAATCGCCATAATCTACCATTACACATGTTCAACAATGTTCGTATCAAACGAATTGTCACACATGTCGCGACAGTGAGTGTATCAAAAATTGTCCGATAATGTGATTTTGGGCATGTGGGTCGTGATGGACGGAGTGTGTTTGTCGCTGTCAGAGGTTTAACCTCGTGGTGCTCTTCACTGAAGGCCACCAGCAGCTCTCTGAGGGTTGGAGAATGATTAACATCTCACACACACACCTTAACCTCTGCAACCAGCGATAAGGCCGTTTGTGTCTCTTTTATCTTCTTTTGGTTCCTTTGAAGCTCCACGTTTTCTAAGAAACATCCTCTTTCAGAGAACGAGTTAGCAAACACGGCTGTAAAGCAGATTTCCACTCCAGCTGGAGATGCTCAATGTTCTGATGATCCTCTGATGGCATGTCAGCGCTCGAAATACTGGACGTGTTGTGTTTTTGGAGCAACAAGGAGGTTTTTCATGAATTGGGGAAGCCATTTTAGCTTTTAGTTGGAATAAATGATAAGAGCTACGCTTTCATCTAGCTTTGAAGTTGATGAAGAATCATTGTCTGCCATATACATTTAGAAAAAAACTGTGTCCTTGTAAAGAGTTGTTTTGAATTTTTTCCGTCTTCTGGCAGAACTGAGAAGTGATTTCTTCTTGTTTGTTATATGGACATTATCTTGGATTCAATGCTACTTTGGTTGTGGTTGGGATTGACTGTGACTCTCGAGGTTTTGTTATGTCACTCTATATCACACTATAATTTATATTTTAAAAAGCGGGTAATAGAATTGCATCATCATCATCATTTCATCGTTCTTTACCCTCCGTTGATCTTTCATTTATTCCTCCCGTGTCTGTTGACAAATCTTTCTTACTTTACTTGTATGCTTTCTCTTTCCCCATTTCTTTCACTTTCTCCCTTTTCAGCTTCTTTTTCGATCATTCTTTAGATTTTTCTAGTTTATTCTCTCTCTCTTTCTCTCTCGCTCTCTCTCTCTTTCTCTACCTATCATCTCTCTCTCTTTGTTTCTCCCTTTCTCCCCAGTTCCATCTCTATCTATTTCTCTCTCTCACCTCCCCTCTTTCTCTCTCTTTCTCTCTCTCTCTATCACCATCTTCCTCTTTCTCTCCTTCTCCCTCTCTATCCTTTTCTATCTCTCTCTTCTCGCTCTCTCTCTATCTCCCTCTCTCTCTCTCTCTTTCTCTCCTTGTCTCTCTCACGCTCTCTCTCTCTCTCTCTCTCTCTCTCTCTCTCTCTCTCTCTTTGTTTTTTTGATTTACGCTTCTAAAGCCAGACAGAGGGACATTTCCTCCTGATAATCCTGTGCTGGTTCTCCGTGTTCCCGCTGATTGACTACACAGTTCAAATACAAAGAAACTTCTTCAGAGGAATCGGAACGTGTCGCTCTGATGCGCTGAACTTTCTTCTCGTCCTGTTCTCCTCCTCCTCCTCACAGAAGCTCTCCACACACCTTTTCTGTGCTTTTCACTCTCTTTTTTCCATTTAATTCTCAGTGATTTTCATAGAAGTCTGGCCCAAATCCCATAGTTGTGGTCCAGCGCTATGAGTCGGATGACTGGACGGTTAAATGCTGATATAATTTTAATACTAGTCGCTTTCTTTGATCTTTGATTCATCAGTCATGATTCGGTCAGTGTTTGATTCTGGCTACTCTAGAGAAACGGCTTTTAATCTGCTGTTCTTTCGTCTCTGAACCCAAACAGTCCCGCTTGAAATAATGGAGCAATTAAAACGTGAACTTCCCAAACGAAGCCTGTCACTAAACGGGCAACAGTAGCCCATAAATCCACTTCTTTGTGTGATTAACTATCATCATTAGCGCCTCCGTGCTCATTAATCTGACGGCCTCCTCGCGGCTAAGATCTCCCCCCGCTCCCCTCGCCTCTCCGTCCCGGGTTCACATGGGCGTGACACATTCCTCACCCCCGTCTCTCATTCGTCACCTCCTCGACGTTTGTTCCGAAGCCTCTACGGAGCGACGATCACAGTGATCTCATTTTGAGCAGATGCCTGGACTCTGATGAGGACAGAAGGTTGTGTGACAAATTAAAAGATGTTTAAATTCCACAAGACGGGCTCAGATCATGGTTGGGATCGGCCTTCATTCGGATTCGCGCTCCCGGTCTGTGATCTCTGGCTTTTGAAGGTGGAGCATTAAGCTAATATGTCATCGATTTTTCCAGCTTTTCTTTGAAGCTCTCGCCGTGACTCTCGTGTTCCCCCAGTCAAGCTCTCACAAGGACAATGAAGATTGCGACTATTGCACTTACGCAGTCACAGAATGGTTGATTGGACACTGGACGAACAATAGCTGGACGACTAATGGATGATAATGTTTCTCATTCGCACTTTTCCCATCACGCTTGAGTAAAAGAAAAGCTTTGAAGAAGTTATCTAAATGTACGCACTTATCCGACACTTTTATCCAATGTGTCGGCCAGTCGTTGACACATGATTCTAACACCAACTCTACTTATTCATCCGTCTATCTAACATCCTTCCATCCATCTATCGAACATCTATCATCTATGTGGTTGTCCATCTGTTTTGGCCATCCATCCATTCATCGATTCATCCATCTATCTACAATCCATCCATCCCTTTATCCATCTGTCCGTCTTTTTGGCATATGCTCATTTATTCATCCACCAATCTATTCATCCATTCATTCATCTATCGAGCATCCATCATCTTTGTGGTTGTCCATCTGTTTTGGCCATCCATCCATTCATAGATTAATCTATCTATCCATCCCTTTTTTCATATGTCTGTCTTTTTGCAAGCTGCTCGTTTATTCATCCGCCAATCCACCCATCCATCCATCCATCCATCCATCCACCCACGGCTTGAGGGCTGCCCACTGCTCCGGGTGTGTGTGTGTTTCTTCAATGTGTGTGTGTCACTGGATGGTTAAATGCATTTATATCTATCTTGATATCTATCTTTCTGTCTGTCCATCCGTCCATTTTGAATTGAACAGAAAAAGCCTTTAATTGTCCCACAGCGGGGAAATTGCACGTCACAATAGCAGTCAAAAATATGCATATAAAATCTATATGAGGAATAAAATAAGTAAATAATTTAGTATGTAATAATTTAATAAGTAATTTAAAATAAGTAAACAAACGCAAACTATAAATAAATAGCGCTGCACATCATAATCATACTATTTGTCCTACTGGAAATGTGTATAACTAGTCAATAATTTGATTTTTCCAAGCTAATGTTTATGTTTGTTCTTATCACCTTAGAAATGTAACTGGCGTTTAGAATGTTGCCGTTACCAATACATTTCCTCAGGTCTTGCATTAGTCCATATAAACATATATTAATAAAAACATATTCACAACTTCTCCATTGTTAGAATGGAGCTGGAAGGAGGCAAAAGAAACGATGAAGAATGAGTAACACGCCTGAACTTTCAGTTTCTCCAAAGTGACCCGCGGCCTGATGGCTTCTGCCGCGGTAAACAGGAAGTGTGTGCGCGGGATTATGAACGGCGTGACCTTTCCTCAGTGGCTCCTGTGGAATATGAATTAAACAGCGGCGCTCATCATGTGACTCCTCCCCAAAATTCACCTGCGAGTGGCGCGGACCCCTTCACATGTGCTGACAGCAGCTTATTCAAGAGCTTCATTATTCATTGGCCAGCGCTTGATTCGCTGTGGCGGCGCTTTGGCGTTCAGGGGGTTGGAGCTGGAGCAGAGTTCATGTCGTTACGCGGGAATATAGCGGATGTTTTACATTTTTACAAATCACTGCCTCTCCGGGCAAGAGGGCGGAGGATTTCATCTCGGTTGACCTTTGACCCCTGTCGTCATTGGACAGCACCGGGGTGTCCCCCATCTGCCCATGCGTGTGCGCAGGAAGCGCATGCAGGCTCTGTTCTGATTGGCTGTCTGTGTTTACGAACACTCGACCTGGCGTGTGGCGGTCCCCAGAGAGTCCTAAAGGTTATTATACGTAATGGAAACTAGAGAAATGTCTCTGTCGCCTGACAGATATCACCGGATTAATGGTCCTGAAATTTCACACCTGTCTCGTGTTTCCCCGAGTATAATTTATGCTGAAATTATTGAATGTGTGTGCGTGCGTGTGTGTGTGCGTGCGTGTGGGTGGGTGACACTTTTAGAAAAACAATATTTGTGTGTTTGTGTGTGATTTTATATATATAAATCGCATTATGCATATACATTTTAATATGGTTATTTAAGTAATTTTATTTACAGTACGTATACATACGTTACTTCATAAAATATAATATAATTCATAAAAGTTTTATACTGTATATATTTATTTAAATACATATAACTAATATATACGTACTGTATATATATATATAACTGTACATAAAGCTTATATAACTGTTAAATTATATATAAATTATTTATAAATATAATCTTATATATCCTATATCTTATCTACTGGTATATATTTTGACAGTACACACACACAAACACACACACATATATGTATATACTTATTTTAGTCGATTTTATATATATATATAAAAGGAATATACAGTATAATGGTACAATATATTTATTCAATATTTAACTAGCTCATATTGCACATTGATTTATTGTAAAGCATGTGTATTTATTTATTCCTCTGCGGTGGGTTTCGTGTCTGATTCATTGTGTTGGCACATTTGCATTCGGAACCTTTAAATGAAGCCTTTGTTTCTGCTGCAGGTTTATTTGGAATTGATGGAAGGACCGAATAATGGCAGCAGCGGCGGCGCTCGGTCATTTACATGAGAACAAATAGCGTCAGTGACAGACTTCTACATCATTTCAAGGTAGTTTGCATATTACAGTACAAGCGACACGAGTTTATTTGTTGTAATTCGACATTATTAATTAATTAATTAATTCAATAATCATATTAAATTGTTTTAATGTAGCAACGATTTTATTAATTGGAAATCGAAAAAATCATGTATAAATTTGGTATTTTTCCATGTGTGTGTGTGTTGCAACAATGCAACATGTTTAACCCGCATTCCGAATCACGTGACCGTTTGTGTCGCGACCCACACGCACCGACGCACAATTTCCAGGAATGGGCGTCAGGTGAGCATCGCCAGCCACGGATGGTTAGTTCCTTTCCCGCGCGTGTGAACGCACGAGCGACTCGTTTCATCCGACAAAGCTGCCGCCGATGCAACCTGCCATCTGGGCACAATCATGCACGACCGCGCCACTGACCCGAGCGCCGACACACGCGACCACCCGCGCCCGCCGGGAGAAGTTCCCCTCTAAAAGTTCTACAATTCTATCCTACACGTGAGGATTTCCTACATCGCTCTATGCGCATGCGCGCAAAATACATAGACTTGTTCAATGACGGTAGTTATTATTTTGATATCCTTTAAGTAATTACATTTATACATATATGAATATGTATATATGTTATTGTATTTATTTTATAACAATTAAGATGTTTCCTGACTTCTACTTGCGTTCTTCAGCTTTTATACACATGTTTTTCTAGATAAAATTCCTGAATATGAAAACACTCTTCATAACTAGGTTACTGAGCAGGAATTATCTTTACAGCCATGCAAATGATTTTGTGAACATTCGTTGAAAATGTTTAAATTTCACCAAACTTTATTCTTTATATTCTTCATTTTATTTTACTATGATTGTCTAATTACCACTGATACGTTCTAAGACAGATATAACTGTCCGTTTTTACTTCCGAATGTGTCCATTACGTGACATAACTGTATATCCCGCGTGCACAAAGCACGATGTAGGAAATCCTCATGTGTAGGACAGAATTTCAGAACAGCGTCAGGAAGTGTCATGCATATTGCAGGTGGCTGGCGAGCTTCTCCGGGGCGCGGTGGGCAAGGCTCGCTGCATCCTCACGCATCCTTGCATTATTCATCGGCGTCATGCTTTGATCTGGAAGGCCTGCAGATGGTGGAGGGTCATGATCCGCAAACAAACTTGCCCGCGTTTCACTTTAAGCTTTCTGTTTGTCTCCGGAGAGCTGATGCCGCTTAAAGTGGCCCTGCTTAATTTAACCCTGATTAGTGCCAGCACAGGCCCGTCGTGGGCGGGTGAAGTCTGCCGCAGCCGGTCTTCTGAGGTGAGAGGACTGGATGTTTCTGCAGCAGATCTTCCCGATTAAGCAAGTGAGATTTGCAGACAGGAAGTTGATCAATGCCACTTAGGTTAGGTGCCAAGAGTTAAAAAAAAAACTCCAAGAGCACGGGCACAGGCCATCTTAAAAAACCTCTCATCGAGTAAGGTAAAATAAAGTGTTGTGGAAGGTGCAATGAATGGATTAAAAAAAAAAGATATATATATATATATATATATATATATATATATATATATATATATATATATATATATAGAAAATAAATTAAATAAATAAAATCTTTAAAAGTAAGTTTAAATGTAATTTATTGGGATATCTAGGTTTTAACTCCCGCGATAACTGAACCTGAGGAGGTTTTTCGCCCCGCCTCTGAAACTCGAGTGACCAACCTACTAGCCAATCAAAATGCTTGAATTTCACGTCGATGGTTTGCAAAAAATTGTCGCTTCATATTTAGGTCCAAATGATATTCTGTTTATAAAATGATTTAGATTAAATTAAAGTTATGATTGAGAAACATATGTCGTGTGTGAAGTGTGTGACGTGAATGATCAATGTCATGTGTGATGCGTGATGTGTGTGATCAGTGTCACATGTTGTGTGTGACATGAATGATCAATGTTGTGTGTGATGGGAATGATATTTGTCCAAAGTCCCTCGAGTTATGATAAATGTGTGTGGCGTGAATGGTGTGTGGCGATGGCTTTATTGTGTTTCTGCTTTTTACAATCTCAATTTTTCAATCTGACACTGATTTAAATTTTAACCCAAAATAAATCATTCAGGGTGATACAACATCACCACAATGATTATTTAACATATCATATTTTTGAATTGGAATCGACCTCAGAGCACAAACTATTACAATAACACAGACACGTGTGAATGACACGACACAGTAACACAGAGATTACCTACACACACTAATCTCAACATCCATCAGAATCCCGTCTCACTTTCATTACAGCGGCGGGATCCGTAAACGTACTCTTGAATTCCTGGTCACACGTTCCTTAAAGGATCAATATTCCATCATCCGTATACTGAGGTAGCCACTACAAATCTGTCCTTTACATAAGCGTGTAGGAGGAATATGGCAGCTTATAACGTGTAATGCACGTGTGAGCGGCGTAAAGCTGCTTTAGTGTGATGTGGCCGCTGTTTCAGACTAAACACCACAATGGGATTACATAACCCTTTCACCACCATAATGTCATTCATCATCTCTAAACAGATTAGAGACGCAATCATGCAATATTAGGACCTGGCCTGCACATGACCCCCGGGGTCGCTTGCGTGGAATACAGGTGCACAATTTACATGTGAATTATGAACGAAATAACAGCGCATGTATATTTAATGGCGTGTGTATGTGAGCGGTGGATAATGGAACGTTTCTGCAGCGAGAAGATGCTTTCAGGCCTAGATTCTCTGGTTCCTCGCGGGGTTGTCGGGTCAGGCTGCGGTTATTGTGGAGATTTCTGTGGATCTGTGTAGCGTGCGACGCAGGGCTGAAAGGGCACGGATGGAGAACGCGGGATGGCGCCTCTGGCTCCGCAACAAGGTTATATATACATATGTATGTATACACATAATGCACGTAAAAAATGACATTGATCATTCACGTCACACACATCAAGTTCAAGTACTGAGCATTTGCAAGGCGCTTTTCACAGTTTCACTTTTCACAGCGCTTTTCACAGTCTCACACACATCACTCATGACACTGTTCATTCACATCACACACGACAATGATCATTCACGTCACACACAACATTGATCATTCACATCACACATGACATTGATCATTCACGTCACACACATCACACATGACATTGATCATTCACGTCACACACATCACACATGACATTGATCATTCACGTCACACACATCACACATGACATTATTCATTCACATCACACATGACATTGATCATTCACCTCATACACTTCACACACATGACACTGAACATTCACAACACACACGACATTGATCATTCACGTCACACACAACACACATGACATTGATCATTCACGTCACACACATCACACATGACATTGATCATTCACGTCACACACATCACACATGACATTGATCATTCACGTCACACACATCACACATGACATTATTCATTCACATCACACATGACATTAATCATTCACCTCATACACTTCACACACATGACACTGAACATTCACAACACACACGACATTGATCATTCACATCACACACAACACTGATCATTCACGTCACACACAACAATCATGACAGGCATCATTCAGGGCACACATCATTTTTGTATTTTTTCCATGTAATCTCTTTGAGCTCCGCGCCATCACTTTCATTTGGCGCGAGTTAAAGGGCGAGAGGCGGCTGTTTACCTGCCACACTCGCCGCTCCTGAAAGAGACTTTATAAGAGTGAGTTTGTGGGAAATGGGTCGGTGGGTTAATTCTGGAAGAGCCGATGGGTTGCTTAGATCTACTCGTCACGCAGTGTTATTATGCACGGATGATTGTGTGTGCGTGTTGGGGGTTGGAGGTCGTGGGGTGCATTCTTGGGGGGCGGGGCCAGCAGTAATGAGTCTGAGGTCTTGACGAGGATGCCACTGCCACACACACGGGATGATAATGAAGTCGACAGCGCAGCCGCGTCTGATGTTAGCGTTTGTTTAATTGCTTTAGACGTTTGTCTGTCTAGGAGGATGGATGGATGGATCTAGAATCAAACTGAGTGGGTGACTGGTAGATTGTAGCAAGGGTATATGGATTGTTGAATGAGTAAATGGATGGATGAATTGAAAATATTGGAGTGGATAGATGGACAGATGGTTTTGCTGAATGAACAGACAGAGACAGACAGACGGAGAGATGGATGGATGGATATGGATAGAGTGATAATGGATAAATATATGGATTGATGAAGAGATGGGTGGACGGACAGACAGCTGATTAATGGCTTGCTGGATGATCAAGCAGACAGAGAGATGGATGGATGGATAGATAAAATGATAATGGATAAATGGATGAATCAATGGTTGGATGGATTATAGACCGATGGATAGACAGACATAGATATTAGACAGACAGACAGACCGACAGCTGATTAATAGCTTGCTAGATGAACAGACAGACACAGAGATGGATGGATAATGGATAAATATATGGACAGACAGACGGATGGATGGATGGACAGATAGATAGACAGCTGATTACTGGGTCGCTGGATGAACAGACAGAGAGATGGATGGATAAAGTGATATTGGAAAAATAGATGGATGGATGATAGATGGATAGATAGATAGATGGATGGACAGATAGATAGACAGACAGTTAGATCTGATTAACAGACAGAAAGATGAATCCCCGAGACGGGTGGATGAATCGAGTGATAATGTATAAATGGATGAATAGATGGATGAATGGACGTACGTACGGAGAAATGGACAGATAGACGCACAGATAGAAAGCTGATTAATGGGTTGCTGGATGAACAGACAGAGAGATGGATGGATGGATAGACAGACAGCTGATTAATAGGTGGATGGTTGGCTGGATGAACAGACGCATTAACGACTGGAAGGAAAAGTTCTTTTTAATCCTGTTTTGTTTTCTGGTTTTGTCCTTCCATTATCACTATCATCATCATTATCATTTGTTCATCACTTTGCGGGTCATATTAATTCCAGGTTAAGTGATATTACAAAACCAAGTCGTCCCATTAAAGGAGTCCCAGTTTAATCAGCGTGCAGCCACCTCTGGAATGAAGGGAGCGTCTGCGTGATGATGCTTCTGCGCAGGAAATTGAGGTTGGCGGGAAATGGGTCAGAGTGTGTGTGTGTGTGTGTGTGTGTGTGTGTGTGACCTACTGTCAGCGCCAGCGTGTGAAAGGAGATGCCGAGCGATAATTAGCTTCTGATGCTCCGAGCTTTGACTTCGCTGGTGGACGGGTTAACACACTGTTTGCTGGAGCGCGCTTCTGCTTTATCAGTCCAGAGCTGCTGGAATCAACCGGGCCTTTTCAGATGATTCTCCTGTAATAGTTTTCTAATGTATTTCAGTGTGTGTGTGTGTGTGTGTGTGTGTGTGTTTACAACCATTTAACCCAAAAGGGCCCCACGTGTTAGGTGTTTATACTAAGGTGGGTCCCTATGGGTCACTTGTGGGGTCTTGTGCCTGTCTGAGGGTCTAGATGGGATTTTAAAGTCAAGGTTACAAATGGTTTGTTTTGTTAGTTTTCGATGAAAAGGGTGCAATTTAAGTCATAAGTACAATTACAATATGATTTAGAATGATGTAGAAGTTTAAAATGTATTTTAAAAATACTTTATAATTTCAGTTTCATCAAATTTTGAATTTTTTCAAACTTCTGTTTTGCTTATTTGGTTTAATTATCAAATCAAAAATAGAATCGTTTAGCTCACATATTAGTAACACTCGCTACATGTTTATATTACAAAGATCATGTTTGTGTCAAATTTACCTGTGTTAAGTAAAAAAAATACTTAAAGGAAACTTTGAAACTTCTCCTGCTTGTCTCAGTTAGTGTAATTTACATATAAACAAAAAAAATGTTTCAGTTGACATTTGTAACACCCACTACATGTTTTTGTTACAAAGATAATGTTTGGGTCAGTTTGACCTTTCAGACAAAATGGAAGCTAAAAAGAGTCAGAAAGAGACACAAAACGCCGCTGTCTCACACTCACACACTCTCTCATATACACACTGTTTTGTGGACTTTCTGACACTTATTTGCATAATAAAATTGACCTGCGAACATTATTGATGTTCCTTTTGAAACGAACAAAACAGGAGTGTTAAATCACATTAAAAGTCACATTTTGTCTGGCTGTGTGTTTATTCAAGTATTCTACCCAGTCAAGTACTAACCCAGTAAACTAAACAATTTTTGCCCCATTTGGTTATGAAATACGATTCAGACTTTGTCCCAATTCCGCAGAGTCGACTGTATATATTATTATTCATCTATATATATTTTAAATTCACTATATGATCTATTTTTTAAAGCCAGATGGTCGCCGCTGATATTACATTCAGCGCCACATTTTTTCGTTGGCAACCAAAAGAAGGAAAACAAACCCATGACAGTGGTTTGAGTGATCTGTCCCGCTGCCAGATCTCACCACCCTGGCGCGTTTGTGGCGCCTTGTGATGTCAGAGCGTCTGAGCGTGTCGGGAGCATCAGCCGAAAAACAAAATCCAGCCACCCAAACAACCCTCACGCTCAGAATAATCGTCTCGCCGCAGACAGGAATGCTCTTCAGAAGCTGTGTGTGTCACGGAGTTCGCTGGAGGACAAACCCCAGAAGACGGCAAAGCGGCCATGATGGAACCCCGTGACACACACACCACTCCGTCTGACTCTGAGACTGCTGTCTGGAATGTCTCTGGCCGCGTTCTACCACATACCTTCTAGAGAACGTAACCACCTGGAGGCTTCAGGTCCAGACCAGGCATCCGGACCAAAGTCTTCCTCCTCCCTACAGCTTCTGGTCCAACAAGCTGATCGGCAAACAACTAGACGACTGGTTTTTAGTGATGGGATTGTGACCCAACAGTGGGATGGTTGATGGAGGGGTGGATGGATTGATGGATGGATGAGGGTTGGTTGATTGATGGGATGGATGGATGGATAGATAGGTGGGTGGATGGATTGATGATGGTGGATGAAGGAATGGTTGGATGAGGGTTGGTTGGTTGGTGGAAGGATGGGTTGATTGGTGGGTGGGTGGATGGATGAGGTTTGATTGATTGATGATGAATGAATTGATGGGTGGAAGGACAGATGACGGGATGGATGGAGAGATGGAAGGATGGGTTGATTGGTGGATGGATGAATGGATGAAAGTCTAGTGAGTGAGATTGTCAATATAGCAAGGGATGGATGGATTTATGGATGGATGTGTTGGCTAATTGATGATGGATGGAGTGATAGCTGGAAGGATGGTATGGAAGGTTTATTTGTGACGTAATTCGTGAATAGATGAATTGATAGACTTGTTTGAGAAGCTTAATATAGTTCCTGAAGACTGACTGCATCCGGTACATGAATGGATGGAAGGGTGGATGAATTTATGGGTCGATCGATGGATAGATTGATATGTGGCACCATCATTGGATGAATATATAGACTCGCTTGAAAAAGTTCAGTTCATTTCCTGAAGACCGACTGCAGCCTGTTGATTGGACCAATCGGAACCAATCGCTGCTGTTTCATTGTGATCAAATCACCCGACACATGAAAAGTGATTGATTACTTTTGATCTAACCGTCTCCATGACGTGTCTCACCTCAATCATTCAGTCATTCCATGCCGAGGTTTGTGAGTCTGTTTGGAACTGGACTGAGAATTGTTCAGTTCTCATCCAATCAGGTTCCAGCTCATCGACATCAATCAAACAGACACCACTGTGATGTCGCATTAATGTAACATTGAATGTAAAACTGATTAATCATGTAGGGCCTTTAATCAACAACCAATCCACATTATCTGTTCAAACAATGGCTTTGTCTCTTCTGCCGGGACAGTGTTTGGGTTGCGAGTCTAATCTATACGTGTAGAACGCCGTGTGACAGCTCCAGTTAATCACGGGATTTAAACGTGATTAATCCAGATGCGGTCACTCAGCGTGATTGCACGGTTCTGCCCCGCCTACCAGAGAGGCTTTCTGTGGCGAATCCTGGGCTTTCTGTGGCGAATCCTGGGCTTTCAAAAAATGCAAGTCGGGTTTGATATTTCCCGTATGTGTTTTCTGAGAGACTTTGGTGGATCTGTGGATTGAGTGTGAATTAGTTCTTCCCCAACACCGGAGCGGAGTTGCAGAGTGCTGGTGTTCTGGGAAGTCAGCAGTCCGTCTGGCTCTCCGCCCTGAGCACATTCCAGGCATTCGCCAATAAAATCACAAGAGTCTGCGGATCATCGGCTTTCACCTTTCCTCGGGTCAGGCTGCTTCTACAAGCTCATCGATATTCGCTCATATTCGCCGCCTGTGACTATTCAGACGGCGTGTGAAACACCGCAATTCGCTTCTGATATGAGTTTTACAAACTTTTTTTTTTTGCGTTATCTGTGGTTTTGTGCCATTTACGTTTAGCTTTGGTAATAAGTAACGATACGCTAATGACCATGTAGTGTTCGGTAGGGAATTGTGTAGTCATTAAGATTTAGATCTCATCGGCCAATCAGAGGTCGATGGACACGCTTGAACTCCACCCCCTTGTGTTGTTTTAACTGAGCTAGTGATGACATAACTCAACGCAGATTAATCGAAGCTTGAATCTAATCTAATCTAAGATGGACTTGAAGTATAACATTGCAGTAATTGTGATTAACACATCAGAAAGAGAGTGTTGTTGAAATGTAAATGTGTAGAAATGACGATGAACCAATCTGACCAAAAGCAGAGGAGAGGACGAAAATTGTTGTGCTTCTTTTTTCTTTTGTCTGTCCCACAACAGAACAATTAAAACGTCAGAAAGAAATTGAAACGCGATTGGAATATAAAACTCACGCACTCAAGCTCTATGTTGTCGAAAAGACGGTTTCATTATCACCAGCAAAAGACCAAATTTTGTTGTTTATATTTTTTGTTTAAATGTAATCCATTTTTTTTTTCAATTAAATTCAATTCAGCTTTATTTATAAAGCACCTTAAAAGCAACAAAAGTTGGAAAAGTGCTGTACACGACCAATAAAACCATCAAACGTATATAAGATAAAAAAAAAAAAAACATAAATAACACAAGGGTAAAATCATAAATATAATAAAAACATTTGTTTAAAACGCCAAGGATAATGTTGGCAAACTATTATGTAATAATAGTGTAATCATTTTTGGAAGATAATGATGAATAAATTAATTATAATAATAGTGGTCTATTATGGTAAATTATGTGGTCTAATAAATTTTTTCGAAACTCCAAAAATATTTCTATAGCTTCTGTTAGCTGTTAGTTGTTGTTTTCCTGGGATCGACGGCGGCGTGTGAAGGTGTGAGATGTGAAGCAGGACCAGGATGCTTTTGTTCTGACTTGATAACCCTGAAGACGTCTCGATCTCTTCCTCCACCCGAAGCTTTGACGTATCGTTGAGGCTTCTCGGGGTCTTTCAGGAGAGACCACGGCCTGGTTCCTGTCCCTGAGATGCTGACGAAGCCGTTATGCGAAACCGCTGCGTTTCTGCGCATCATGACCGATGTGAGGTGTAGATAACGGAAATCATCTGACCACTGTCGCTCTCTCGCTTTTGCACACCGCCACGGTTTTATTTTCTGTTCATTTTTCTTGTCTTTTTTCATTATGCTTCATTAGTTGTTTTTTTCTATTATTGCAAGTGTGAGTTGTTTAAAATATTTTATTAAATGATCTAGATACAGAAAAATGATACAGCTATGGACATCAATGAAATGGAAAAATATGTGTGTGTGTGTGTGTGTGTGTGTGTGTGTGTGTGTGTGTATACGAGATATTTAAATGATGTAGAGGTTATATAAATGATACATTGTAGCGATAATAATTCATACAATGGCTCTTCACAAGCAACAGTTAGCTGGTGTTCCGTCACTGAGATAATGGTGGTTACTACACACGACTAAAGCCGTTAATATCATCTGAGGCGTAAAGTGCTTTCCACGGTGGAAATGTTCTGTGAATCAAACCCGGCGATTATTCTCTCGCTTTCAAGTAGTTTTGGGCAACACCCAAGACCAGAACTAGGCTCGTGTCCTGCTCCACCAAACCTTGGAATTCGGAGACGGTGACTCAGACGGCATAACTTCAGCAGATAAGTCTGTCTTCTGGAGACGGAGAAGGACACTGATCTCCTGCTGAAGGAATGTCAGCGGTTCCAGTCGGTGATCCACACGGCTGCACTAACCCTGGAGTACAACTACACTCTCAACACATGTCGGCTTACAGTGTGTGTGTGTGTGTGTGTGTGTACAGAACGTTTGTGTATACTACTAATATCAAGGGTTTGTGTATGTGTGTGTGTGTGTGCAGAATGCTTGTGTATACGTCTAATATCAAGGGCTTGTGTGTGTGTGTGTGTGTGTGTGTGTGTGTGCGAGCATAACTCCTGTTTTGATTGTGTGTGTGTGTGTGGGGGGGGGGTCTGTATTTTGTTTTATAATTATTTACTTTTATTTTTTTTTATCAAACATCTTCATGAATAGTCTACGCCCTTGACTTCATTTATTCCGAACAAAAGTCTTCTAAGAAAAATGGTTTCACATGCTTTGAAAGATAGTGTTCCACATTATCCCAAATGTCACATTGCAATTTATGCAAATTCAAACTAGTATTGACAAAGTATCAAAACATCAGCTACTTTGACTCGATGTAACAACCTCGCATCACACAATGCATCAGTAAGCTTGTGGTGTGGCGCTTTACACTTTATTTTAAATACTTTTAAGACATTCTGGACATTTTGTTCTGAATCCGCGTGATAAAAACCGTGATGTTTGGAATAGCTGAATGAGGAGGAAGGCTGGAGGTGAAAATCTGGCCCGGCTCAATAAAGCGGCTGCTAATGGGGGAAGTAAGATTAAACTAAATACAGGACAATATTTTATATTACAACAAACAGAGACTACAAACCACGACCGGTTTAGCTTAGCGCAACCAGCTACAAACGAGTCCAATGTGTCATCACAGAAAGAGTCGAAACAGTCGAAAATAAAGAACACGGGCAAGTAGTAAAACAAATCGAAGGAACAGACACAATCAAAACTCTGGGTCACTTCACAGGGGATAATAATCCTTCCTCTTTACACGGCGTCAGATAAACAGAGCTTGAAACAGGCCTAAGCTTGAAACAATTGCTCTGAGTCTGACTGGAGAGCAAAGGATCTTGGGAAATGAAGTCCTGACCACTAGAATCGACTTTTTGCTGTGTATTATTCAAGTAAATCAAAATAATACAATATAAAAGTGTCATGATAAGTTACGTTTGTTAAATAAAGATTAAAAATAGTAGTTTTAAGAGTATTTTAACGTAATTGAACCAGAAACGATAAAACATTTTGTACCTGAAAAAAATCAGGTGGGTGCTTATATTCGCATAAATACGGCATAACGTTTTTTTTTTTTTTTTTTAAATACTTATAAAGAGTGCAGTATTCCATACTCAATAAAACACACTCAAGTAACTGAGGTGGATAAGGGATTGATCCCGGCCATTGCTGCTAAGCAGTTTTGTGGTTTTCCAGGAATCTGTCGGTCGTTGTGCGTCTCGTCCTTCCAAGCACCATCTTTATTTTCAGGTCCGTCTGTATAAGCAACGGCCTGATGTTTTTGCCCATGGCGCTTGTACTCGCCTGCAGCCGCACACCATCGGCCTGGCACCAGTGTGATAATAGAACCGCGTTTGTTCCTCTCACAACGGCTCTGGCTTCTCTGGAACTGCAGATACTGGGAAGCAGAGCGGCAGGAGAGATAAGCTTCCAGAGAACTTCACTATGAGAAGCCATTGATGTAAACACACACTGATGGCTGTGTTGCCGCGGGCCTGTGTTTACACGCTCACCTGGATCTTCACTGGGATCGGCCAATCAAACGAGGCCTACTGTTGACGCTTTACACAGACGCCAAGCGTGGACGACGACGTTAAGAGTGACGATCACATGATCCGTTTCCAGTTTCCGAGTGTGTGATGATGATGAGTCGCACATTGTTTCTTCTTTTTAACATTTGATTCATCGGAAGAGAATTGAACCCATGACGTTCTGTGGGGGGATGAGAACAAAGGCTTTTACAGCGAATTAATGCAATGGGAATTTCTATATTTTGTATTCAATTAGAATCATTTAGTTAATATATTAGATATTTTGTGAGTTTTCCTGAAGTCTGATGCATGTTTAATGGATCTAAATGCAAAAAAAAACATATTCACTTTTTTTTTTTTTAATAAATCAACATTCATAAAGGACTTTGTAATGTTATTACGGATTCGTTTGAACAAATTTTCCACTTTTTTTTTACTGTATCATCATGTTTAGTTAAGTACCGTATTTACGCAAATATAAGCACCCCATGTTTTTGTTTTTTTTCTCAACACTCAAAAACTTGGGGTGCTTTTTTCCGTATTTCTAGTCAGGAACAATCCCAAAAAAACGGAAACACGTCATCTAAAAACATATAAACGGAAAAAAGGTTTTTTCAGCGGTGCATGTTTTATTTTGAAAAAAAAAAAAAGTTTCATTGTGCACCTGAAAAATCATGGGGGTGCTTATATTCACGTAATTACGGTATAGTCTTTTATATTTATATATATATAATGACTGTAAAGTAAAGAAACATTTTGGGAAAAGGGTCCCATCATTGCTGCTAGTGGCTATATTTCAATGGCTGTTCTCGCTGATTGCTCTGATATAAAGCGTCGTTTTCTGGACCTGCAGAACATCTGGCCGCGCCCTGAGGATCCGTGTCAGCGTGTGAAGTTCACGTTCCGTACGGTTTCATCACCGCGCCTCGAAACATCACGTCCACCGCCAGATTCCGCCTTCGCCGCGAAACGTATTTATTCTTGACTGGAAATTCTTCAGCTCTATTTGCTGGGAACTGGATCATTTGACAGATTTTTTGTCATTGGCTGGAACGATGCGCAGATTCCCACTTAAAAAAAAAAACTACGGTATTCGAAATAGGTTCATCATGGGAAAAAAAACAATTTAAATTTGACAGATTCTGTGTGAAAATAATTGACATCACAATCACATTTTGTACGAATGCGAGTCATTTATTATAAAATTATGCTGATTAGACAACTTTAAAACATGTATTCATACCCCACACACACACACACACACGTATGTCAAATGTATATAAACAAACTCATGGAGATTAAACTCTCATTATGTGTGCGTGCTAGCGGCGATGTCATGAGCGTGTACTGTACACGCATGGAGACGGTTTTATTGAGTTGTAGCTGCAATAATTAGGTCATGTGTTCCCTGGGAACTGAACCCATGACCCTGCAGTGGCCACGCCAGCGCTGCTGTGTGAGCTACAGGAATGATAATCTGCGGGATTATGTTTTCTTCTCAGTCTGAAATGAAAGTGGTAGGTAGTGAGACGCTTGTTTGGGTGGAGCAGAGCCCACGGCGGGATTCTGCTGTCAGCCAACCAAGCCGAGCTGTGACACACACACACACACACACACACACACACACACACAAGCACATACATGTCCATTCCGCACATAGTAGTTTTTTGCAGCCGCACCTTAAATTAAAGCGCCACAATTGTGCATGTTTTATAGTGCGATATACCAAATTTTTGCAAAAAAATAAGCACCACCCTGATTTTTCAGGAACAAAATTAAAATTCCAATTTTTTTTTTTTTTTTTTACATTTCTGGTTAAAATTACGTTAATTGGATCTTAAAACTATATATTTTTTCTTTATTTAACAAACCTAACTTGTGACTCGTAACACTTTAATGTCGTTTTCATTGAATAATAGTTTAAAAAAAATCTATTCTGGTCCTAAAAACTCCACCTCCCATAATTCTCCATTGAGGCCTTTGGCTCCCATAAGCCTTTGCATGCCAGACCAAAGCTGAGTTTTGTTAGACGTAATTATCAAAGCAGTATTGTTTTTCTCTGTGTAGCAGACAGAGCGATTTGATCGTGTTTGACTCCGCTGTTCTTCGTTTACTGTTTTCTTTCTGCTCCGAAGCTTTTGCATTCTTACAAACTCATTTTCAGGCGCTAGCCGTTAGCTGTTAGCGCTGATCTACCGGATGCAACATGATTTGTCTGTTCAAATTTGAATGGTTGTGTTTAGTTTATTCTTACTTCTTCCAGTGGTATTTTGTCCCTGTTAAGTCCCTGTTAACTAAATGAAATCTTGTATGCACGTCTGCCTCAGAAACCATTCGTTAAAAACGCACACTCGTATTACTGCATAAAGACGACGTGTTTCAATTTATTCGTGATTGCTCCTGAAATATGCAAAAAATGGGGGCTTATATTTACGCGCATATTTGAAATTGTTGATTATAAGCACCTCACAAGTTTTTAAACGTCAAAAATCCAAAAAAGGGTGCTTAGCTTTGTATAAATACGATAAATATTTAAAAATTGAAAATAAGGCCTTTCCAAAAAGCTGCTTTGAATGCAAAAGCCAAAAGAGTTTAACTGTCAGTGTGAGGACACGCTTCTTTAACACACACACTGGGTGTGGTCACACACACACACACACACACACACACACACACACACACACACACACACACACACACACACGCGCGTATATAACGTCATCCCCGAAAATCACAGTGTTTACCTTCCAAACGACCCCTAAACAATCGTTTTCCTGCAAAGTCTAGAATCAACACTCAGAAATGCCCTTTTAATAAAGTTTTCTCAAACTCACATTTCCAAGAGATTTTTTTGTGAAGACACAAAATCCAGATGTGGAAATATTCATTTCCAGAATTTACGAAAAAATGTAAAAAGTGAGATGCTGCGTCTGTGAGAGAAGAACGAGTGAAGCTGGCGGAGAATTCGAAGTTGAGTAAATGATGAAATATTCGTCAAATCCAAGCAGCCATGTTCCACGATGAACATCCAACTACACAATTTGCTTATGGTAATTTTATATGCTTCATTTTTAAAAACTGTGGTAAAATTTAGCTTGTTTGTTTGCTTAATTTGCAAAATTACTAGCCCCCCCTTAGAAAATAGGCGCTATATTGAAAGTATTTCAAAAGTATTTTTAATTCAAATAGCAGACAAAAAATGAACACATCTTTTTTTAGACATTGTACTTACAAAGACTTGTTTGAATGTATTTATGGAGTTTTTCTGCATTTAAAAGCACTTTTGATACACTTTTTAAATCAATGACTATTTTGTGTGTTTGTGTGTGTGTGTTCAATTAAAAAAGAATTTGTCACTGTGAAATTGCATTAGCAGACCTACCTTAATGTTCATACTTAATTCCTCATTTATTACCAAAAAGTGAATAAAGAAATACACAAACTTCAGTGAAGAGACTCGTATAGTAAATATAGCGCAGTGTGTGTTTGCATGTCCATAAAATCCAAAGGTTGTGGAAAGATGCAGGTGGGCGTTGTGTTTGTTTTGGTGTAGTGCGGACCGGGACTGGTGCGTAAACGTGAGCGCATGTGTGTGTTTACTATCCATATTGACCCAGATGACTCACGCTACACAAACGGCCCTTTAATACAGTCCTGAGTCGCCGAGCAGGACGCGGCGTGTGTTTGTTGCTAAGTGGCGCTCGCAGCTGTTTACACACTCGGTTTGCGAGGACCGAGCTGCGACAACACATTCCCCTAAAAAGAGCGTTTCCAGTCTGCGTTGTGTTGTCTGCGTCCTCGTGTGCTGGATTATTCCGACGCGTGGACGAGCGTTCGGCATTGGCATCGGAAGAATGCAAAACAACTGCAGCTCAATGTCGAACGGACGCTGCCAGTTCTTGTAAAGGTTTTACTTCAGACGAAACGGGCGATTAATTCGGTGTGTGTGTGTGTGATAGAAACACAAATGAAAAGGCTTTGTTTTACTGGAGGTTGTGTGTGTTTGTTGTGTGTGCGGACGCATGTGGGCGGTTGTCTGCAACATTTGTGATGTTATTATACGTAGCTGCCGTATTAACCCAAATTTAAGCACTTTTTTTTCAGGCACAAAATTACGCTTGTAAAATTAAGTTTGTGGTTCACTTACATTATTATTCTCTTAACAATACATTGTTTTCTTTTTTTAACAAACCTAACTTGTGACTCATATAATTTTGATATCGTTTTACTTGAGTAATAGATAACAAAAAAGTCGATACCAGTGGTCAGGACTTTATTTCCCAAGATCCTTTGCTCTCCAGTCACACTCCGCACATGCTCAAATCATGTCTTTCTTTCTCAGGTTCTCTTTAAATTAAATTTAAAAACAAATTTGTCACATACAAATTATACGTGGTACAACATGTAGTGAAATGTGTCACTACATGACGGATTCTTTGTCACTACAGATTTTTCCACACACAGAATCTGATCCCCTGTGCAGCGACCCAGCGTTTTGATTTTGTCTGTTCCTTAGATTGTTTTTTTACTCCTTGTAAATACAATTGTAAATGTAATGAATGCTTACATTTATGCGCATATTTGAGTTAAAATCCCAAGCACCCCCAAGTTTTTGAGCGTTAAAAAAGGGGTGCTTATATTTGCGTAAATACGGTACTTAAGTATTACACATGTTCAGAGTTTGTGTCATTTTCGTGTGCTGGCGTGGGTTTCCTCTAGGTCTCTGGTTTCCTCTCAAAGTCCAAACACATGCAAGAAATTTAAGTCTGGAAAGTCGAGTGAGAGTGTGTGATTGTTTGGCCACCGATCCAAGTGGGTGTGTCCTGTCTTTGGGCCACAGAGTTGCTGGGATTGGCTACTGTACTCCCGTGACCCTCTCTGTCCGATGCTCTGGAACACTCCTCCCTTTCACCTGTTCTTTCCACCTCCACCTCCTCCTCCTCCTCCACTCCAGTTTACGTAAGACATTCCTGCTGCTGGAGGCCGAGAGCGGTGGTAGTATATCTCTCAGAGGAAGTCAAGCAGAGACAGATTTATGCTGAAGGAAGTTATGTTGAAGGTTTTGCTGCAGGGACGGAGGGAAATTTGCCTCGTCTTTTTTAAGTGATTTGTTGGTTTTCGTAGTTTCTGCGTTTAACTCTTCATCAGTGAATCAGGACCAGGACCATCAGGGTGGTCTGCAGGAAGTGTAGACGCCACTGTAGTTTGCTGTACAGCTTTGTAGTTCTTATAATGTACAGAGCAACTTTAGTGTAGTTTAGTAGTGAGTGCAGTGTGTGTGTGTTTCTTCAAGTGTTTGTTTATGGGTGTTTTTTGATTTGTGTGTGTGTGTGTGTGTGTGTGTGGGCACATGAACACGTGTGGGTTCTTGTGAGTGTGTGTGTGCACATGTTTGTGCACGCATGCATGTGTGTGTTGTAAGTTTGTGTGGATGTGAATGAGCAAGTGTGTGTGTGTGTTGATTTTTTTTTTTTTTTTTTAAAGCCAAGCAAGAATCAACATATCTCAGCGATTGCGGGGAATGCGAGGAATCACTGCGACCTTACTGGCAGCTCCACAGCCATTACACATGCTTTTCCTATAAGTGTGAGTAACAATGAGTGATGTGTTTGGGACTTAAGGAGGCTTGTATTATTACCAAGCATTTCCAGCAGTCGCTAGGGAGGGAGGAATGATCCGCGCATGAATCAGCGTTACGGGAAATCCTCCAGACTTCTTCTGTTCTGATCTCAGGCCTGTATAAGAAGGACAACTACTATACTCAACTGTACTACACTATACTGTTCTACATTGTCCTAAACTGAATTGCACTTTTTTTTACGGTGTCCTTGTGTGCTGAAAGGTGCCAAAATTAAAATGTATTGTTATTATTGTTGTTGTTATTATTGTTGTTACTGTAGTATACTATACTATTATGGACTTTACTAAACTTGTCTCACTCTATGCTATACCTTACTATATTACAAAAATTATTACTATATTACACAAATACTATAACACAAAATATTACTATATTACAAAATATTATACGATGCCATGCTATTCTACACTTTACTAAACTGTACTGTACTATACTATTCTACATTTTACTACATTATTATAGACTTTGCTAAACTGCCTACACTATGCGATACTCTATTACTCAATACTATACCATACTATATTACACTATACCTCCATACTATACTACACTACTAGGTACTATAATAAACTAAACCGTGCTATACTACACCATACTATTCCACACTTTATTATACTATTATACACTTTACTGTGCTATGCCTTACTCTACACTATATTACAATATACTATACCATACTTTACTAAACTATACCATACCATACCATACCATACTAATCTACTATCCATGTGAGTAAGACACTAAACCTGATCTGCTCGTTCTGTAAGTTGCTTTGGATAAAAATGTCAAATAAGTGCAAAGTCATACTAAACAATGCTAAACCTAAAGTAGTATATTAAATTTCATCAAAGCATCTGCAGAATGACTGTAAAGTAAACTATTATAACCTGTATTATATCACACTATACTAAACCATGCAATAAAACAAATCTATAATAAATCATACCATACTGTACTCTAGTATACCACTATAAAGAGTGTGTGTGTCAGACCTAGGGAGAGCGAAAGTGAGAAAGTGTGAGAGTGTGTGACTCTAAACTAAGTAGAACTATATATGTCGACTGTGACATATACGTGTGTTTGAGCTCTATAATAGTGTAATTATGCGCAAACCTGTTCAAACACCTGTCCATCACGCCGACCGTGTCAGTCTCCGCCCATCATTCCTGACATAATTGGGCCCATTTTTTGCTAATGTGGTTAGCGTTAGCGTAGCTTCTTGCTGGAGTGTGTGTGTGTGTGTGTGTGTGTGTGTTTGCTCATCACACACACTTCAGACGACCTGTTCTTTCGCTGCACACGCTGTTCCCGCCAAACGTGGAGCGAATTACGGCATCTCCCTTTCTAATCTGAGTCCGTGTGTGAGCGCAGCACAGGCTGTTCCTCGCTGACCTGGTTTCCATCAGCCTTTGCCCCGGGTTTTTCATCGTGGATGAGGTTGGCGTGACACACATCGGCTGTGCGACCCAACAGTTGTTCACCTGCGTGTCTTTATAACAGAAACTCGGCGAGGAAATACAACACACGAAGAGACGTAGAGTGTGTTTGGAAGCCTCTGTCTTGTGCTCAATGCCATTTATTTTTGCATTATCTCCTCCTTTAAATGTATGGAGTGTGTGTGTGTGTGTACTTGTATACGTTTTTTAACATTTATATGTGTTTCATAGACTGTAAACAGTATAAATGTAGGTGTGTGTGTGCGTGTGTGTGATTTTGCTGACAGATAGATGCATGCTAAACACGTCACGTACAAAATCAACACACATTGCATAACATAACATAACATTGTATGTGATATATTGTATTCTACTGTATACATTGTTTTTATTTACAAATTCATTGGTGATTGATTGTTTGATTGAGTTTTTTCAATGCACTTAATTTTGTTACATTACAATAAATAATTTTCAAATACAATTACTTATCATTTTATTTATTTTATGCCAGAATAATCTGGTTTAGAATAATATTCATAGCAATATTTTGAGCTTTCTACAATATGTACAAAAGCAAAACACAACATTGTTTACAATACATTGTATTCATATATATGTTCTGTATTTTTATATTTATTAGGTGACTGAATGATTATTTGATGGGTTATTGGTGCATTTTTTTTATGAAATTGATTTTTTCCCCCGTCCCTTTTATTTTATGATTAATTCTAAACTGTGTCGTCATTATAATCTGTCTCAGATTGCCGCTCATAGTGATATTTCTAGAGATTTCTGTATATTTACACACAAGTATTAAGCATCAGTCTCCTCTTCTGGCCTTCATCATCCTCAGCGGGGCGAGTTAGTAGATGAGCGATGCTTCTGAAGACCACGCTCTGCTCCGCTCTCTCTCCGGCTCTGATCGTGTGAAGAAGCAGAAGGTTGGAATGTGGAATCTGATCAAACTTGCTCTAAGCGTGGAAGAAGAAGAAGAAGAAGAAGAAGAAGAAGCAGGAACTCGCCCCGGAGCAAAGGCCGCAGCGGCGTTGCGTAACAGGCGTGAACCTGCAGCGGGTCACGACTCAGTGACTGACTGACCCGCGGGTGTCACGCCCTCCGCTGAATATTCCAGCTGCTTTATCTTAAACACACACGCCAACTACTACAAGTGTTACAGTTCACACCAGTAAACCACTGCTGATTATGAAGGACAGAAGAGTGGATGGACTCTCACTTTCTTTCTCTCACTCACACTCTCTCACTCTCGCTCTCTTTCTATCTCTCTTGCTCTCTTTCTTTCTCTCTCTGTCTCTCTCTTACTCTCCTACTTTATTTCACCCTCTCTTTCTTGCTCTCTTTTTAATTCTTTAATTCTTGCTCTCTCACCCTCTCTTTTAATTCTCTCTTTCTCTCTCTGTGTGTCTCTCTCACTCTCTTTCTTTCTCTTACTCTCTCTATCTTTCTCTCTTTCTTTCTCTCACTCTCTCTTTATCTCTTTCTCTCCTTCTCTTTTCACCCTCTCTCTCTTTCTTTATTGCTCTCTTTTTCCTCACCCTCATTTTCTTACTCTCTCTCTCTTTCCCTCCCTCATTTTTCTTTCTCTCTCAATCTCCCTCTCTCAATCTCTCACTCTCTCTCTTGCTCTCTCTCTCTCACTCTCTTACTCTCTCTCTCGTTCTCTCTCTCTGCTACTCCTTTTCACCCTCTATTTCTCACCCTCTCTTTTAATTCTCTCTCACACACTCTCTGTCTTTCTTTCACTCTTTCTCTCTCTCACTCTCTCTTGCCCTCCTTCTCTCACACACTTTCTTTCTCTCACTCCCTTTCTATCTCTCTCTCTCTTTTTCTTACTCTCACTCTTTCCCTCTCCATCATTTTCTCTCTCTCTCTCTCGCACATTCTCACCCTCTTTATCTCCCTCACCACCCCTCTCCTTCCACGCAATCTCACTCACTCTCTCTTTCTCTCACTCTCTTTGAGTCGCTCCCTCTCACTTACTCTCACTCTTTCTCTCTCTCTCTAATAACCTTGTACGTATTAGAAAGCATGAGAGAGAGAGAGAGAGAGAGAGAGAGAGTGATGGACGGACAGACAGACGGAGTATAGATAGATGGGTGGATGGAGGTAGAGTTGGACAGATGTATTGAAGAACCAAGCGTGTTCATCAGCTCTCTCTCTCTCTCTCTCTCTCTCTCTCTCTCTCTTTCTCTCTATATATCTCTCTCTCTCTTGTGGTCACTGGGTGAAGACGTCCTCCTTCCACCTCTCAGTCCTTCTGCATTCACACGCCTTTCCCATACAACCAACAAGCGTCGGTCATTAAACACACTCCGGCTTCCTGTGCAAACATCAGACGGGTGTTGTGATAGAGCCGTGACTGTCCTGTGTGTTTGCTGTGACGGAGCTGTTCCGGCTGGATTAGATGAGCAGGAGCCCACCCGCCGCTGATGGTCCATGACGTCTGCTGACGGATCCCATTTCCCCGCGTCCATCCCTGACAAAGGCAAGGTCCTGTAAACAATATGTTTGTTTCCAGTGCGGCCCACTCCACACACACACACACACACACACACACACACACTGGGAAGTAGGGATGCACTATATATCGAAAAAATCTCGTTATCGCGATAATAGGATGCGCAATACCCATATCGCAAACAGTTAAAAATATCGCAAAGTTAATTGACCTAGCGGTTTATTTGCAATAAATAAACATGGCTGGGTATGCTTTAAAAATGTCCGACATAAAACAATTTTGTTATTTATTTTGTTAAAAAAAAAAAAAGGCAAGGCAAGAACATATTTCGTTAAAAAGATGCTCATTTTAAGACAGTCTTGGTGATTGTACGGTTATAAGGCCTGAACACTTTATTTTGCATTATTTATTAGTATTTAAAAGCAGGAAAGGCAAGGACACATTTTGTTTAAGAGATGATTGGTGTCGATCTTGATGATTGTATGCTTATACTGTATGTGAAGAAAATGTAATGTTTGAGAGCGATGCATTTTATCTTTGCAAGTCTATTTGTAATAATCATAAATATATATCTGCCGAGGTCCTAATGTTTGCCTCCTACTAGACAGTTTTAAGCCCAAATTAAGCTAAATTTGATTAAATACATATTGCCTGTTCATTTTAGTAGCATTTTAGTCATCACTAGTTTTACTTTTTAGATAGTTTTGTTTTATATGGGAATATGTTATATCGCAAGCAATATCGTTATCGCAATATTCAACAGCAATATCGCATATTTTTTCAATATTGTGCAGCCCTACTGGAAAACACCAGCTTCGACGCAAATAGTTAATTGCGAATGTGCCACGCGGCTGGTACGTAAACACGTCCTCACTTCCACGTTGATGCATGGCATTCCCTGTGGCCTGTGCCCGTGCTGACGTGGGCGCTGATGAATGTAAACACGGGCCGGCTTGACTTTCCAGCGCTCCCACGTCTCTGCTCCGTCCGACATGCTTCTGTTCCACGGAGAGGTTGCAGAGTTCGGTGGGAGGGAGAGGAAGAGGAGAACAGGAAGAAGGGAACTTCTCTATTGCTATTGTTAGAACAAACACTGCGACTGTTCAGATGACATCACTGCCTCCGTCACTGCCTACGGGCGCACACACACACACACACACACACACACACGGCACTTTTCAACAAGTGTTTGCGTCTTGTTCAGTGTAATTTCTAGTCTCTAGGGAATTCAATTACCATTTTTGTTAGTGTTTATTTTTAGATTTTATATTAAAGTTGAACCGGTGTTTGGTTTTATAGTTTATTATTGTTATATTTCACTACAATTGTGCAATTTTTGAATGATATATTTTCCGATTCATCTTTATTTTTTTATTGTATACTTTAATGTACACATTTTTTTGTTTTGACTTATCAAAAATAAATAAATTAAATAATAAATAAAGTTTATTTCTTAGTCTCAGACCAACGCAAAGTCGCTATGCGGAATTAGGAAGAAAAAAAAAGTCTTTAAAAAAGAAAAATGCCTATTGTTCGTTGGTATTCAGACTATGGGCTGTGACCAGAAGAGCAAGCTAATCGTAATATACAGAAGAACACATACATAAACACAATGTGAAATTTATTACCATAATTACGAGAACATAAGAATCCCTTTTTTTTTTTTTTTTTCAAATTTTCTACGCTCAAAAACTTTGTAGGTACTTATAATCGCCGATTTAAAATATGCATGTTCACTCTCATGTTTCACTTTCATATTGCATCAGGTAGATCCGCGCTAACGGCTAGTGCCTAAATCAAGTCAAAAGCTTCGAAGCAGAAGGAAAACAGTTGAAAACGAAGAACACCGGAGTCAAACACGATCAATTGGCTCTGTCTGCTGCACAGAGAAAAACAATACTGCTCTGATATATACGTCTAACACAAACCCAGCTTAGCTTTGGTCTGGCGTGCAAAGGCCTCATTGGAGGATTATGGGAGGTGGAGTTTTTAAGACCAGAACAGATTTTTTAAAACTATTATTCATGTGAAATCGGCATTGAAGTGACACGAGTCACACGTTGGTTAAATAAAGAATAAAGAATAGTATTTCTAAGAGAAAAATAACCAGATATTTTCAGTGATAATATTTTCTCATTTTCATTTTCTGGAGACTGTGATCCGAGGCTTTTGCTTTGACGGTGCCGTGCCCGGTGTGCGGGGCTGGCGGACCTTTGCCCATCTCAGAATCTGACGGTCACGTGCCGCTTCAGGGTTAAAATAATGCTAATCTCCTCGTGAAGGAAACGCACGTGAAGGACACCAAGAGTCAGTAAAACGCTTCTCTTTTCATGTCCGCTGAAAGGACTTTTGTTTGCTGTGGGCTTCTTCCTCTGCGCTTTGAACTGGGCCTTTGGTGTTCTGACCCCTGCATCAGTGTTTAAGTTTCCACGCTTCATTACCCGCATTATGCGCTTCCTTTTTCACTCGCTCGCGCAGAACGGAGAGAGCGAGGTCAATACTAGCTCCGAGGAAAATGAAATTCCCAAAGGAAAGCGATGCCGAAGGACGCGGCGGGTCGATATCTGCAGTGCCGCAAACCGCCGGGCCTCGGAAGACACTGATCAATCCCGCCCGCATCACGCCGCCCCGTGTCTTCCAATAAGAGATTTGTATCGTTTACGTTTCCCGACCGCATCTTCCCACCCGGATCAATAGGAGTTGTCTTAAGTCTCGGCCCTGTGTTCATTGACGTTTGCCGCTGTGATGTGTATTTGACAGACGGGCGTAACGTCTCTCCCTGAGAAGCAACGGTCAACATTTGGATTTTACTACAAGGAACTTGTAGGGCGACGCCGTGAAATGATGAATCCCTGATCGTACACACACACACACACACACACACACACACGTGGCTTTTGTATACACTGAGGGGCCGAGAGACGAGGGTCCGTTGCATGTGGATGTGCACGTGTTGGGTGGGCGGGCCACAAGTGACCAGTGAATTTATCTTTAGTAACTAATGCACATCTGGTGATGATCTGTGTCTATTATTCAACTTTTTTTTTTTTTTGAATAATGCTTGTCATCAATGTGAAAACAAATATAAAAACAGAAAATAAACAAGCTACCGTAAACGCAATTATATGTGTATAAAACACACATATATACATAAAAACATAATATATATATTTTAGTGCTGTTAAATTATTAATTTTTTAACTAGTTAATCGCACTTCCCTGACCAAATTAATCGCGATTAAAAGACAGAAGCTTGTAATATTGGATATTGAGGTGTAATATGTAAATATAATATCAAATCAACACTAAATAAACACTCGTTTAAATACGTAAGTTGCAATGTATTGTCTTTGTTTTTTTTAAGTTGAGTCTCACTTTTTTCAAGATAAAACATACAAAAAAAAGTCAATTTTGGTCTTACACATAAGTGTTATATCGACATTGTAAAATTAATAATAATAAAACTAAGAAGTTTTACCTTCTCTTTGTCAGCTCAAAATGAACTGTAACTTAATAAATACTTATCACTTTAACATGAAACACATGTCTACATAAAGCTTAGAATGTCTGTTTTTTTTTAAATAAGTGTAAGTAAATACAGTGTTGTCTGTTTCTCTAATCTGTATGAATCTAAAGCTTTGGTTTTTTGAACAAAGTTACCGTATTTTCAAAATGAACGGTCTCTGTTTCTCTCTGAGAGTAAACGAGGTCAGTGTCAATTAAGCACTTAGTGCCAGCACCTGTTCTCAATGACTGTGAGCAGCAGCTCTTAATGAGCACACCTGGAGACAGCGGGGTCACTCTCTTGGTTCTACTCATTGCAGTTGCCAAAATTTGTCAAAAATTGACGCGATTAGGCACTTAAAATTAATCACGCACGCTAACTAGTTTTATATATATACAGTTATATGTATATTTATAACTATTATTATAGTCACTTTAAACTGGACACCGTAAACATCACTTGAGTCACTTTTTTGTATTTTTTTCTTTTATATTTTCATTCATATTTTATCTTGTATATTTATCCTGTGTTCTTGTATTTTTCTCCCTTATTGTATTTTTATCTTTTGTATTCATATTTGCATTCATTTATTCATATTTTATCTTTTCCTTATTTTTATTGCTTTTTTCCCTTGTCTTACTGTTTTTTATTATTACACACACACACCCCGCTATGTTTACATGCCAGAGGATTGCAATATACATTTCACTTCACGTTGTTGCAAAGTAATTGTGTATGTGACAAAAAAAATTTGAATTTAAATATTTTGTTAAATATATATATATATGTGTAGATATATACATATAATAAGCTGCCAGAATCTTTGACTTCAGACCTCTGAGATGGAAGCCTGTTTATTTTCCCTATTGTTCAATCAGTTCCATCGGAATTGGAGCCGTTTGTTTTGAGTGGCGGAGCAGAAATGGGACGTCAACAGCGATTGTGTACGGTGAGGTCACACGGCTTCCTGTTGCTAAACCCGTGATTGGCTGTTGCTTGGCAAAGCACTTTGACGGTTGGATTCATTCATGATGCAGATGAAGAGGAAGTGCACAAAGCCCCCCGGCCCATGTGAGCGTTCACCATGAGGTCACCGAGTGACGACTCGTCACGAGAAAACGAGTAAAGCATCAATACGTCCCAGAGCATGTGCGGAACGGTGACCAATCGTTCAGCTGACAATACTGAGATGTGTCAATCCAAAGCCATTTAAAAAAATCTACTTTTTACCCAGAGAAACGTCCACTTTATGAGTCCACACCCAACATATCCATTGAGGGTCATGAGTGGAAGAGTGACAGGCCAGTCCTGCTTCAGCAAATTCCTGACCGTCCCGAAGTGAATCGCATTCCAGAGGACTATACGCCGCTCTACGACCTGCACGAGCATTACAGTATCGGGGGGGTATCAGCCCATCTGTTGTGAGGCCAGAAAAGCCCCCCATCCCGAGCTTGTGTATACACGCTTAACTGATAACAGCACGTCTAGGACACAAAGCTCTGACGATCTGACCTTAAACACACACACACACACACACACACACACACACACACACACTTTCCTCTGGTGTGGTTGGTATTTTTACATAATAATTTGAAATTACAATGAATTACTCCATTTTGTTATTGTTTTTAAAAAGCTTTGAACGACCTTTTCATCGACAGTTGACTCAAAGCTTAGTTTGACTTTTTGTTTTGTATTTATTGATTATTGTAGTGCGACCTTGACTGTCGAATGGATATAAATAATATAAAAAGCTGGATATGTATATATTAAATATATAAATGTATATATAACGGTATATAAAATTGTTATATATATATACACACAGTATATATAAAATAAAGTATATATAAAAATAAATTGTGTATTATAATTGCTGTTTATAATTGTTCATAATTATAATTGGTTATAAGTGTATTATTTATTATATAGTGTATGAGACACTTAAAAAAAGTGTCTCATTGTTGGGACAAATAAAAGTTTTATTATTATTATTATTATTATTATTAACAACTCACATTTTATTTCAACATTTTGAACAAATTGTTTTTGCACATGGAACGAAATAACAGTTTTCCTTTTACACTGACATCTGAGATGAATGAGTTTTAAACCCTGACCAGACAGACGTGTCATGCCGCATTATTGCCCATCCCGCCCTGCGCGGCTGGCGTCCCTGCCCTGACCGAGGCGGCGGGTTCATCCGGAGCGGAGCTCTGCTTACGGAGGCCCCCAAATTGAGGGTCATTTCCTGAAAGAGGTCCGAGGAATGCCGGACAGGTATGTGGCTGACCCCTGACCTCTGCAGAAGCCCCCTCGGGCTTTGAAGTCCACTCCAGCTCTCCATTGGGTGGCTGTGAGGAGCACGAGTCATCTTCATCACCCCTGGCTAATAAAAGCGTGTGTCAGATGAGCCCGGGCAGCGGGCGGCTGTCACTCTCCTCTCTGCTGAGCTGGCACCACAGACGTCAGCGCCGTCATGCCTCCGTGCAGCTTTATGTTACTCAGACCCCCACCGCGTCTCCATTTCTGCGCACATCGCTCTCTCACCCAAGTGCGTTCAGAAGGTGACTCATTATAGGCCTTAAATCGCCTCCATTAAATCAGCCGGAGCGAGTCCCTCCGAGAGGTAACGGTGCATTGTGGGAATATGGTGTAAGACACGATGTAGATGTAAATCTGAAGAGGAGCACCACTGTGAGGTCAGACGAGCGAATCGTGCCCATCTAATGGCTTCCGATGGTCTGTCACATCTCCACCGTCCATCCCCTCGGTTGGCTTTTTCTGCGCTTGACCTTCTCTCCCCTCGTGTGTCTCCAGGGGAGCCGCGCACATCTTCACCTTGAACCTCTGAGTCATCAGACCAAGCACCAGCGTTGTGATTGAAAAGATCGGGGTTTGAAAAGATGCATCACTGCTGCACAAAAGCCAAGTTATGAATCACACCGATTCATCTGCAAATACGTGAGTCACTTTGTGGAGAAGCTGGAAACCACATTTAGCAGATGCAGATTAGCAGATCTATGAAGAAGATCCACAAGGGAGCTTCTTGCTATCTTTGGGATTCGAACCAACAAACTTTGGTGGAGTCCACATCAAACGCTAAGTAGTGAGCTGTGATTGGTCGAGGCCAAATTCCCCAAGGTTGTAGGTTTGAAGCCCAGTGAAATTAAAATAACGGATCCAAATTCCCAGTCAAACCTAGTGTCATGAGGAGATTGACTGAGGCCAAAACTATAAAGGATGTGGGTTTGATTCCCAGAGAAATACGAACTTGATCGTATTTGAAAATTGTACTCAAAAAGGAATAACAAAGGACACTTTGTTAAAAGGTCACTTTGAACGAGCAATTCTTTTATTTACATAATGAAAACGGAACATGCCACCCAATGTATTTACACATATAAATGTCAGTGGGTTAGATGCTCATGTTTGCGTCCCATCCGGGGATCTTAAAGCTTTTGATGCAAATACTGTTTTACTTGGGAGGAGTGAAGTTTAAACTGAACAACTTGAGGCATTTACACTTGGCTGAGTAACATCTAGTGTCTCCACCTTCTGGGTTAGTTTGAGCGATCAGATTACCGTCAGCCTCCAATGTTTATCGAGTGACATTTACGTTTGCCCTTTTCATGAACAGATAACCTGATTAGAGAAACTCAAAGTGACCGGGTGTAAACACTGCGTCGGCCTGCGTGTCGGGGTGTTTCGAGTTCATCCTGGAAATTGGCGGGAGAGCAAGTGGCATTCGAACAATAATCTGCGCGGGAATCAGGAGACGAGACGAGACGGGGGGAAGGGCATGTAACTCTTTTATCTCAAGTTTCCCACATCCTGCCGCCGAGTTTAAAACTGGCCACCCAATTTGAAAGAATGCTGGGAATGCGCCTCATTACCATAGCTACCGTCATTGTTCTCTATTTAAATACAGCCCGTTACTTGCCCGCTAATTTGAGAATAATGAGGTAATGCTAGTGCACATGCTCTTCATATACACTTTGAAGACCTACTTCACATGGCTGAAACAAAGCCAGACGCTTGGTTGAGATGCTGACTGACATTATTTACCAGAAAACCCCAAAACTTTTGTATTAACACAGATGAAACGGTCTGCAGTCTGGCCAGTCGCGACCACGTGTTGTGACATTACCTCTGATGTGAACGTTTACAATATTGCTAGTCAGAAGATCTCGATTTAAAAGAAAACGAAATTATTATTTTTTTATTTTGTCAAATTTAATTCCTCCAGAAGGAACGAATAACTATTTTAATGAGACATTTGCGGTTTAATAATTACGTTTCGCGTACATCATCATGCATTCGCACTACCGTGTTATTTCGAGTGCCAGTCGATGCTTGTTGTGGATTTCATGTCATTTCCGCGAAGTAAAACAGCATTTCAGGCGCTTTGACGATAAACTCGGCCATGTGGTGTGAATCATGTCTCCCCGCCGGCTCACAGCGCTGAGAGGAAAAAAAGCATTTTGGCGCGTTCTGATTCCCGCCACGTCTACGTTTTTCTTTATTTTCATATTTGATTGACCTTTTCTGCAGAGCCAGGCGTGATGCTCATTGGCTGGATTGTGTTTGTAGGCGGGTTTAGTGCCGCCTACGACCACACGGCCCCGCCCCTTTACTACTAGTATATAAGAGCTCTCGCCCCTCCCTCACAGTTTAGAAAGCCGGGTGTTTGTGTCCGTCGAGCACCTCAGACGTCAATATTTACGTTCGGAAATTGAATCGTTTGCGTCGAGTTCATTTTGTATTCTGAAGTCGAATACGCCGGACGTTAGTCGCGACCTCTCAAACCAGTGGAAGCTCGATGCGAAGGGATTTTTACAAGCTCTCAGCGCGGATCTCCCCTCACACACATCTCCGCACGACGGATTCGACCACGAGATTGGAATAAGCGACAAAACGCAACACGCATTTTGGGATTACGGAAATGCTCCTGTCGAAATTCAACACGTTCGCGCACATTTCCACCGTGGACATGCCGGCGAAGATCCAGCTTCAAGGTTAGAGCGCGGTTATTCTGCCTCTCGGGCGCGCGCGCGTGTGTGTTGTGGTCTCGCGCTCGTTCACGTCAGGCGCGCTGGGAATAGCGAGTGCGTCAGATTCGCGCCTTATTATACAACCGCGTGCGTGGTTGCTAGTTTAACGCACTTTCTGCGTGTTTCCCCCCACAGTAAAGGACAAGGAGCCGTTCGAGAAGGCGTATCAGGTCGGCTCTGTGCTCGGCAGTGGAGGTTTCGGGACGGTCTACGCAGGATTAAGGGTCGCCGATGGCGCGCCGGTAGGTTTTCCGAATGGCGCCTTTTTTTTTTGTTTACATTTGAGCTCGATACCCAAACGACGTTTTCTAACGGTTTGTTTGTCGTTTCCAGGTTGCGATCAAGCACGTTGCGAAAGATCGCGTCACCGAGTGGGGCGAGCTGGTGAGTAGTTTCCCGCGCCCGCGTGCCTTTGATCCTCCGCGGCGGCGCTGATCACTAACGTGTCTCCGCTTCCAGCCCAGCGGCGCTCGGGTCCCGATGGAGATCGTGCTGCTGAAGAAGGTCGGCACCGGGTTCCGCGGCGTCATCAAGATGCTGGACTGGTACGAGAGAGCAGACAGCTTCATCATTGTGATGGAGAGACCGGAGGCCGTCAAGGACCTGTTTGACTTCATCACGGAGAAGGGCGCGCTGCCCGAGGAGCTGGCCAGGAACTTCTTCCGCCAGGTCCTCGAGGCGGTCCGCCATTGCCACAGCAGCGGCGTCGTTCACCGCGACATCAAAGACGAGAACATCCTCATCGACCTCCGCTCCGGCGACCTGAAGCTGATCGACTTCGGATCGGGGGCGCTGCTCAGAGACACCGTCTACACAGACTTCGACGGTAAGAGCCTGTCGCGTGACCTTCAAGCCGAGTGCTTTACACGGAGCTGTGGGCGAACTACGGGATCGTAGCACCACAATCGTCGACGTGGATTGTAACGTGTGCGTAGATGTTGAAAAAAAACACGGATCAAATGGCTGGATGATGTTATTTGACTGGTTGTTGATGCGCGATTCTGACTATCGGGGCTTGTAATTTTCACACGAGCGTTTGTTTGCTGTCTTAAGCCGATCAAATCAACACCGCCCGGCTTTGATCGATCGACACGTGTGTTATGGCTCTTATCATGCATCGCTCATGTCAGGTTACATAAAACGGGTCAGGTGGAAAATGTGCCGTTTCGCTGTGTTCTGGCGCCTCCGGTGGTGGGAAAGGGGAGCGTTACAACTCAAAGTTTGTAAACACAAGTCACATGGCAACCGGTGACACGCCCACGGTCACGCTCCCCGGCATGAGGCGCAGTCGTGGACGCCATGGCGACGGTGTTCAAACATCACGCTCCCTTTCCTGCCGCGCCTTCTTACTACGGTGTTTGTTTTTAGCCGGCTTGTTCTCTCACGTGTGAACGGACTTGAACAAAAGGCTCAACGCGCGTCTGATCTGTTTCAGGAACCCGTGTTTACAGTCCGCCCGAGTGGATCAAGTTCCACCGCTACCACGGCCGCTCCGCCACCGTGTGGTCTCTGGGCATCCTGCTGTACGACATGGTGTGCGGCGACATCCCCTTCGAGCAGGACGAGGAGATCATGAGGGGGCAGGTGCTGTTCAGACGCAGAGTCTCTGCAGGTTTGTGGCTACTGTTCATTTATTTACATTTATTTAGACCGTTGGGATGTGAAATTTTCCGACTGTGGGACAAATAAGTTCAAATCAAATTCAAATTTTTCCAAATGTTCCAGCATTTTAACACGGGGATGGGGGAGGTACAACAAAATGTGCAAGGGGGGAAATGCGATAAAATATAAAGAAGGAAAGATATGGAAATAAAGGAAATAGGGGGAAAAAGGAAA
This sequence comes from Paedocypris sp. Pulau Singkep, assembly GCA_017309775.1. NCBI lineage: Eukaryota > Metazoa > Chordata > Actinopteri > Cypriniformes > Paedocypris > Paedocypris sp. Pulau Singkep. The sequence goes on along the minus strand of MU204235.1, from coordinate 8,460,121 downwards.
TACCAGAAAGATAATAGCAAAAAGCAATAGTAATACAATAAGACAAGACATGAAGATGAAATGTGAATTGAAAAGTCAGTTCAATGTGCCAACGGCTCGTCAGTAACCCCGCCCCCTCTGCCCTCCAGAGTGCCAGCAGCTCATCAAGTGGTGTCTTGCCCTGCGTCCCGCCGACCGGCCGTCCTTCGAGGACATCACCAACCACCCGTGGATGCAGAGCGCGGCGCCCCCTACAGACAGCGCAGAGATCCGCCTGCACAGCATCAGCCTCGAGCACCCGCCCGCCGTCACCGTGTGAACCAGCCGCAGGACTGAGCGATGCAAATAAAACACGTTTTTGTTTGTTTTGGTTTTTTGGGCATTGCTGCTAGGCGCCAGGCCGAGGGCTCTCCCGTTCTGGAGGCCCGGCGCCGTGACGGACGGACACGGGTCCCCGCGAGGATGGGTTTGCCTGCGCGGGGCGTGGTGCTGTTGATGGCTGGGCGGTGTGCGGGCGTCGTGCCCCCGTTAGGGCTGTTACTTTACGATGCAGAGCCGCCGGTCTTAATAATTCTAGTGCCTTCTGTGAAAGATCAAGGGTTTCTTTTGATTTCCTGTTTTTGTGGAAATACTTGAATTGAGTAATAGCCACTGTAACACTCTACTCCTTAACCAGATGTCTTTACCTTGCTTCCACTTTACTGTCGCGGGTAAACTGTCGGTCTTACTCCGGTGTGTCAGAGAAACCAAATCCACCTCACACAACCCGTGCAGATTGAAACTTCTCTTACCTCACTCTTTCAGATTGCTGTTTTTTGTTTTTCTCCCTGCTTTACACCGGGTAACTACTCGACTGCTCATTGTCAAACATGCACAAAGCAATGCAAGTTCAACAGAGACTACAGTTTCTGCATTTCTGTTCATACTGTAAATAGTTTGGTCACATGACTCGGTTCCGAGGTTTGTGTGTAAATGTTATTTATTTAAGTGTCTTAAACCAGATAGAAGTGAGAGAAAAGAGTATTTATTTATTTATTTACAGAGGTTTTCTCATTCCACCACTGAAGGGCCCACAGATTATTTAAACGTATTTTTGTCATATTTAAATTGTTTAAATATGCTTTTTTTTTTGGAGATTAAAATGTGTACATAGTTTGTGAATAATCCTCGGAAGCACTTGTTTTTGTTTTGTTCGTTTTATCGGTGCACGAGAAGTGCTCGAGTTCGAGGAAATGACCTCGTGAATGTTTGAGGAGCAAGTCATTTCACCTTCAGTGACTGCGGTTTTCTTTCGTTAGCATTGTACTTTGTTTAGAAAGCTATTTTTCTACGGCTCTCAATAAATATTTTTTTAACGTTCACTTTGCTTCTCTTGTCATTTCTCGTTCACTTACTGGGGGGAAAAAGCAGCGAGCTGAGAGGAAGAGATTGTGTGGTTTTCAGTTAGAAATCCATTTAACAGTCTTTCTGAGCGTATTGTGGTGTTGTATTAATAGTGCATCCTTAATCTCTGGCGATTAGGACTGCGGGGGTCCGGTTTTTCCTCGCTCCTGGACTCCTGAACCGGATGCACCCGTCATTAAAAACTAAAGCAGCACATGTTTATCTGTTGCGCTGATAAAGATAGTATCAGTTATAAAAAGGCCTTTCCCTGATTATTTGCTTGATGTTGTGGCCTTGGATCCTGCTGCACTTTTTCCCAATCTCCATGTGCGAAATTCTTGCACATACGAATCACTGAACATAAACACAGTCGATGTGTTTGTTCTGACGTGAATCACAGTGTCAGGAATGCAAAAAGGAAGTGTTTTTTTTTTTTGCATTTAGTATCGGTACCGAGGTAATAAAAATACCAAGGTAATAAAAACTGAAATGGTAAATTGTGCACAATGAATACATAACTGAAATATTTCGGAGATTAACTGGTTTAATAGGAATCAATCAACAAAAAGTTATTGCAAAGTACTGGAGCTCATTGGCTCTTTCAAAAATCACATGACCGACTTCGACCCCGCCCCCCCACACCCCATTTCCCATTTCAACGCATCAATTTTGGCGAATCGTTCTCCCCTCAAATCAATGGCGTGTGTGTTGTTATTCACCCCATTAGTAGCAGAAATCAACATCTACATTAAACAATAAAAGACTTCCATCAGTGTCGGAGCTTGTACCGTGGAGCGGAACGTTCTGTCAGCGAGTTCAGGTTGATCCAGCGCAATAAGCCTGATTTATTAAGCCGGGACAGAGCGGCCCAGTGTGGGGCGTCCCGACCTGATCCTTCCCTGAGCCCACAACCACTGCCCTCACAACGAGGACAGACAGGAACATTCGCGGTAAGCCTTTCATTAATCTCTCACAAAACCTCCTCAGACTTTACACCGCCGCTCCGAGTGCGTTACGCTGACCGGAGATGCACCTCCGACAAACGGCCTCAAATGAGCAAAACCCGGCCAGATGCACAAACACCAAAGCTGGAGAGTATTTACAGTGGAGAAAAAATAAATCTGTGAATAACGGACGAGTGTGCCAACGTCCCCAAACCCTAAGAGCAGAAGCACCAAGATAATGCAACATTCACGTGGTTATATTAAAGATAAATATTAAATATATTAACACCAGGTTGGGTCTATTTATCACTTTTCTGTAGTGTTGGCTTTTTTAGATTACAGATTAGATTAATACATTTTAAGGTGGTACATTGTGGACAGATATGCCAATTTTAATTAACTTATTAATATAAGAATTATTAATTAATGTTAAATGTACTGGAAAGCTGTAACTGTACACACACACACACCTTTCTCCACTTTAATATAATTAATTAAATGTAATGAGCAATGTTACAATAGTTTGCAACAAATGTTGCAAAAGTTTTCATATTTATAAGGCTTGTGTATATAAACACACACTGCATTATCAATAGTACACTGTGTGTGTGTGTGTGTGTGTGTGTGTGTGTGTGTGTGTGTGTGTGTGTGTGTGTGTGTGTGTCTGCGTATTCTAACAGTAACAGAAACTGTATTCTACCAAAAAAAAATTCCAAAAAGAAATTCTGGTTAATAAAAATGTCTGGTTCAATTACGTAAATGTTCTCTTAAAATATACATTTTATTTAACAAACCTAACATGTGACTTGTATCATTTTGATATAGTTTTACTTGAATAATAGATTTTTAAAAAGTCCATTCTTGTGAACCGAACTCCAACTCCAAGAATTCTCAGCTAATCACTTTGCCATCATAGCGAAGGATTATTATCCCCTGTGCAGCAGACTGAGTGTTCTGATTGAGTCTGTTCCTTGGATTTTTTTTTTACTCCCTGCCCGTGTTCTTCATTTTCAACCGTTCTCTTTCTGCGATGATACGTTTGACTCCATTTTTAGCCATTAGCTTTTTTTTTTTGGACTCCATTTGTAGCCGCTAAGCAATCCAGATGTAATTTGTAGTCTTTGTTTGTTGTACTACGTATAAATGGTTGTGTTTAGTTTAATCTTACTACTTCCAGTGTTATTTTGTCCCTGTTAAGTGTAAAATAAATGTGTGATTGCTCCTGACTTGAAATATGCAAACAATTTACTTATATGCTTTTATATCACTCAGCAAGTTTTTGAGCGTCAAAAATTCAGAAAAAATGGCTTATATTTGCATATTTGATATATATATATATATTTTTTTTTTCATTCATTCCAAAAAAAAAGCATGGCCTGGTTAAACCCCTGACGATGCTCCGGTCTAATCTATGTGAGCTTGTGTTCGGAAGACAGATGCAAACTGCTTTTAAAATGAGAGTCAAATGGCTGGTGTGTATTTGCATGGCTGCAATCTCAGGTCGAGCATTTGTCTGCTGAATCATCACGCAGTCTGTTGCGCAAAAACACCGACACGTTTCCGTACGAGCGGAACAATTACAAATCTCCACTGTTGACAAATCCACACGCACCGTGTTTCCAGAAACAACGGCACGTGCTGATGGCTGGTCCAGCCTGGAGTATTTATAGCCTTCGTCACGTCTATTTTTAAAGAAACACATCAGATCACACATTCATTCCAGTCATTTCTACTGGAAATAGACCAGAGAGGAAAGTGTTCAGACGCGACAACGCTTTCAAGTCCTTCTTCTCCTTCTTTCCAACTTCTCACATGGATCCGACACATCTCAGCGTCCTGGAACACGAGCGGTGACACATTGTGTCGCATTTACACAATGAAACAATTCCTCCGTTTGAACCCGAATCCTTGGAGTGTTGCAGCATTCTATGATTGGTTTAAAATAGGCAATTAGAACACTTTATTAGTCACTCGCTTTACTTATCATTCGTTTTTAGCCAAAAAGCTGGCCAAATATCCCCCCTTGAACACGTCGAATCACATTATTATTTTATTTTACCCCAAATTCAGAAAAGTGTGTGACTTTAAAAAAAAAAAAAAAAAGTTTGTTTGACTGACCATAAAACGATTACTCCCCTTGAAAATGAAAATATATTGGACCTATGGGAGCCCAAAAGGGATTTTTTTTCAACGCAGTCTAAATCCGGTACACATATTGATCATATCTGGACAAGCTAAATAGCCTACGTCACATAAGACGCGATCGGAGTCTCTTGAAGAAATTTATGCCCCAGCGTTGTGAATCCAAAAGTGAAGTAAATGTTTTTTATCGCACCTATAGCGCCCCCTGTATAAGGATTACAACATTTGAATGCGAGGCGCTGAAATGAATTTGTCACAGGTGTACCAAATTTGCTGAATAATTAGTGAAGGCCATCCAGAGTATAAAAGCCAATTGTTATCCTGTTGTAACTGTGAAAAAAACAGCATTTATTCTTAATGGCAGAAATACACTATTCATTTTTAATGGCAGAAATTGCTCTGAATTGCTAATTGCTCATAATTTCAATAAAAGTTTCCAAAATCTCCGAGCCACTGCTCTGTCAATTACAATAATATTGTTTTAATCACTAAAGCAATTTAAAACTCCAATTCAATGATCCCACATAGCGTCCATGTAAATGATCTTTGTGAAGAAAAGAACATTAGGCCTCTGTATTCAACCAATCGGCTGCCTGTGATGTCATAGGAGATTTTAATTGGTTGTTGGTGTTCTGCTCATTTCCATCTGGAGTTTGTTGAGGTGTTGATTTGTCAAACACTGTTTCTTGACGAGTATAGTGTTAACTTTCTTACATGGTGAATTAGATTTTTGAAATTTTGTTAATTTAAGACAAAGACACACTCCCTTCACTTTACTCCGACCCTTCACACTTCACACTGAGTCTGTAACATTGTTACGTACTGAACGAGCAGAGAGTGTGTAAATGTATGATTAATAAAACGCACAGTAAAAACAAAGCACACTGTTTATTGGAAGATATAAAATGATAAGTGCGGAACAATTCATCACCGTCTTATAAAGATTAGTAATCCTGTGAAATATTAACATAGTATTAGCGTGACAACGTGTTGGCTTTTCATCATTGATTTTTGTTGTTGTTGTTGTTGTTATTTACGCTGACGTATTTACATTTTTCCCGTGAATTTTAATTTAATTTCACTAAAATAGTTTTTTTTCCCAATGTATTGTACCAATCGTCCAGCATTTAAATGTGGGGGTGGGTGCATGCGAGAAAGAGATGCAATAAAAAGATAAGAGATAAAAATACAATAAAATACAAAACATAGATAACGAAAAAACATGGAAAACAACCCAACAGGAAAACTATGAAGATGAAGAAAGATAAAACGAAGTATAAAATGAGCAAAATACAAAAAATTAATGTAAAGTGAAGATGTTTCAAGTGTAGAGAGGCTTCTGCACTTTGTGTCCTTCAGGTGCAAAAGAAGAAAAAAAGAAAAACGTGAACTAGGCGCTTGGTTCACGTTTTTCTTTTTTTCTTTCGCACTGCTGGGAAATGGAAAGAGAAACCCAGCTGGTTGATAGTAATGTGCACTCCTCCCTCTCCGAAGAACCGGATCTGTTGGGTAATCACACACACACACACACACACACACACACACACACAGTTGGAATTATTCTGCGTTTTCTATTCTATGTACTACTTTATTCTACATAAGGTTCTTGCCTTCTATACTGTATTTTGGACAGTATTTTATTATATTGCAGTTATTTACTGTATTGGTTTTTCAGTGTGTTTACTATAAGTATATTCAGTATAATATTTATAAATTCTTCACATATTTACACATCATTATCTCATCTTTCTTTTTGCACTAAACGTAGTAGCAATACTTCATAACCCCATGATACAATGACAATAAAGGCATACTTTTCTATTCTCATTTATTCTATTGTCTTCTATTCTATTGTGTGTTTGCGTCCCCACACGAGAGATTCACGTGCACGGCTCCGTTCATAATCCACGTTCAGGTTAATGGTTTCAGCGTCACCAGAAAGTCTGGTTTCTCTTTGAGTCAGTTGCTATTACGCCTGGAATTGAATGGTTTATAGGTGTTAACACACATGTAGGGCGTGTCTGCTGTAAAGATGATGATAATGAATCTGATTAGTCTCGACGGAAGCTTTAATTGCAACGTTTTATAATCCATTAAAATTGAGCGTTTTAAATGTAACAGTCGTCAATTAAACACTTTAAATTACAAACACAAGTACACACACTCACATAGTAGCAGAGGTGTAAAGTACTTCGGACTTTGTTACTTTAAGTATGTTTTTTGCTATCTAATTTTGTCTTTGGACACTTCAGGTTGACTGAGACGAACTTTTTGTTTGAACTTGTTGTACCATTTTTAAACCATTGAGGTGGTAAATTTCGTTTCCGTATTAGAAAACAAAACCTCATAATTACAGTTTGTTTTCACATTTCTTGGTGGTTTTTTTCTGTCTAAATTCAGTGTGAGTAAAATATTCGAGTTCTTTTAGAATGGGATTTTTTGCAAGTCTTTTTGAAATTGATGACTTGTTACTTTTTTACGATAATTATCTGTATTTTTACTCGAGTATGGCTCTCTGGTACTCTACACCTCTGCACAGCAATAATAACAGGAACGCAGTAAATGTCATGTCAGTGGTCAGAAGTTTCATCAACAAGGACCTTTTCTAACAGAACTCGCCGTTTCCTCGTTTTCGGACCAGCCATTATGAACTTCATGATAACTGAAAGTGACAATAATGTCAGCATCACAAACACTGCAGCCGGTGAAATGAATGCTGAGCATCTTATCACATTCATATATTTAATGTATAATGTATGTCTGCGCACTAGAGCTTGATTACGTAAGCGTGAACGATTGTGTAAGATGTTTCTGCAGAATTGGATGTAAATGAGCTGCTTTTAACAATGAGCCGCTCACAAACTGCTTCCTGTTTTAATCACCTGTCAACAAACCACTGATCCCTCAAAATCAGTCAAAAAACACTGTTATATAAATGTTAAATATATGCTTCGCTACATGTAAAAGCTCTCTTAAAGTATTATCTAGCTACTTAGAATACGTGTTTGGACACCTAAATGCAACAAGTGTGTGTGTGTGTGTGTGTGTGTGTGTGTGTGTGTGTTTGTGTATTACATTAAATACGTAAAAAAAGTTACATTTTTTGAAGAACTTGAGTTAGTTTAGACAACTAGGCCTTAATTTAGATTATTGGATAAATTCAGCCGTTCCATATCTCGAGCACTTGAAACTACTTTTACTTTTACTACTTCAAGTTCAGTGCATTTGTAAGGCGCTTTTGACAATTTCAGAGGTCTCAAAGCGCATAATGCTGATAAATGATCCGATTTTACAGAAATTCCGAGATCCATTATCTTACCATTTCATTGATGATGCAATAATTGGCCTCCTGACCCGCTGCTTGTTTTACGCCAATAAATAAATGACAAAAACGTGAAAATGATCGAATGTCTTTGACTTGTGGGAAGCGTTTTTGAACGGACGCATTTCGTTTGTTGATCTACAGCTCATCACATTTGAATGCGCAGTGTGTGTGTGTGTGTGGGAGCGACTCAGTATTTGCTTCTCTGCTGGTTTCCCGGGCTCTCCTCAGCTCTCGGGTCGGGAATGCGGCGCTGAGAACGGCCCGGGCTGCGTTTCCCACCAGAGTCTGTTTCTACCTGTTAAACTATTTCCTCCGCGCTCCTTTGACTACCCAGCATTCCTGTCTCTGGGACGGGCTGGGTTTCTCAGCGGAGCGTCTAAAGGTCAGCGGCCCAGAGCAAACAGGAGGTTTGGTGAGGACAGCGGGTTTGCCGAAGCGCTCCCGTCCGTCTGCGGGTCGATCACCTGACCCGCGGTGGCAAACACGATGCCCTTGTGACTCATCCCTGGGTAAATAGCTGTGTGGCGGCAGTCAAGTTTGGACGAGTCCGAGGGCGTGGCCTGTGAGTGTGAGTGTGAGTATCCTCCTCTTCCTCAGACGTTACTCATCAGGGCTGGAGTGACTTGTGAACGCCGCTGCAGTCGGTTCCCAGGCCGCCAGTGGCTTGTGATGGGTGACATCCCAGTAAACTCCTGATCCCCACACATTCCCCAGGTGCCGATTCATATTTTGAGCGATTCTTGAGATTTGGCGATGAGAGAGAGAGAGAGAGAAAGAGAGAGAGATGGATTGGAGAATGGAGAGAGGCGGAAAGAGACAGGGAGTGGAGGAGAGAAAGAGAGAGAGACCGGGAATGAACAATGGAGAGAGACAGAAAGAGATGGGGAGTGGAAAGAGAGGAAGAGACAGAGGTAGAGACCAGGAGTGAAGAATGGAGAGAGAGAGGGACCGTGAGTGGAGAATGGAGAGAGAGAGAGGGACCGTGAGTGGAGAATGGAGAGAGAGACAGGGGCTGAAGAATGGAGAGAGAGACAGAAAAACAGAAAATGGAGAGAGAGAGAGAGACAGGGGCTGAAGAATGGAGAGAGACAGAAAAACAGAAAATGGAGAAAGAGAGAGAGAGAGAGAGAGAGAGAGACAGGGGCTGAAGAATGGAGAGAGAGACAGAAAAACAGAAAATGGAGAGAGAGAGAGAGACACCTGGAGTGGTGAAAGGATAGAGCGAGAGAGAGAGAGAGAGAGAGAGAGAGAGAAATGGGGAATGAAGAAAGGAGATAAAGAGAGAGAGAGAGAGCGAAATTAGAGAATAGAGAGAGACAGAGACTAACAGAAAACCAGAGACCCCCGCTAACAAAACAACAAACAAAAAGAGAGAAAGAAGGTAAGAGAATAAAGGAAAAAAGAGATAACAGAGAAAAAGACTGATGGAAATGTAGGACAATTAGAGAGACGAAAGAGATTTAGAGAAAAGGAGAGAGAGATTGAGAACTTGAGAGAGTTGTTCTCCTAATCAATAACCCATATGATGGTGCGAGATTATGAGAGTCAGAATCATCACGACTGATACACAAACACACATCTGCTTTGCTCCAGTGTTTCTTTATTTAAATCACATCGACTCAGTGTCCGTTTCTGTTGAAGTCGGAATCTGATCAGCGAATGTTTCGCGTCACACATGTTTGCGAAATACTTCCGAGTTTCACGTGAGTGTGTGTGTGTGTCACACGCCGATTTCATAAGGCAGGAATTCACAAACATGTAGTTGGTGAGTTTTCCCATCAGCCCCTCCCAGCCGCCTTCCCGTAAAGCTTTGCATCATTTCTTCATTCCCTGGCCTGGGATCAGTCAGACACGGACAAGTGAACGCTTGCACAGTCTTCCGCTTCGGTCGGGCCGAGGCTGCAGCGAGACGCGTCAACAGTCGCTCGGTGTTGTGTAGAAACACGGCCTGTGTTTGAGCTGTACACAGTGGAACAGAACACCGAGTTCATCTGAGGTCACCTCGGGTCAACCGCCACCCTGCTGACCTTTAAAAGTCCCGTGCATCCTTCCTTCCATCTGTCTACATTTCTATCTGTATTTATCCATCCATCCGTGTATCTGTCTTTCTTTCTTGCTTGTCTGTACGTCTGTCCGTCCCTTCATCTACACTCTGTATTAACTTAACGTTGGGCCTGTAGACAAGGTCAAGATTAAACCATCCGAATGGAGAAGAAAGGTGATTATGTGACTTTCAGCGGGACATTTTCACACACAACCATCCAAAGTCCAGTGTGAGACCAATAATCCAGTGAGAAAGAGACGGCAAGGGGAGAATGGAGAGAGAGTGAGACAGGAGGTGAAGAACCAGTCGCTACGATCGGATAATGGAGAAGAACACGTCAAAGGGGAATGGGCTGCAGCAGCAGAAGACCACACTGGGTGCCTCCCCTAACAACGGCAAGCTGGTGCGATTCACACAGACACAACCAATCTGAACAACAGAAGATTGGAAAAGCGTCGCCTGGTCTTATGGGTCTTCAGCCTGGTGGTGGTGGTGGTGTAAGGCTCTGCGGAATATTGAAAAATGTAGTCAAGTAGAGTAATACAAAGAGAAATACGAAAGTAGACAAAAACGCAGCATAAAGTAGCCAAATAAATGCCTCTTGGGATCCGAACTCTGAAACTATATTCCTTTTAAAGATTTTGGAGATTTTACATATTTTAATACTAAATATTTCCTTATTTTCATCGATCTTCATTTGAACAAAAGGAACACATCTTACCTAAACATCGAGCTCAGCACTTTCCGTAAATAATAAATGGAAATACTTTCTTTGAAAGGACTTGTCAACACTGTCAAACACAACACAAGAACTTCAATACTATTCTTCTCCGCCATTTTCGCTAAAACCGCAAAACGCGCTTCGACAATTGATAACACAGCAAGTGGACAAAATTCCGGTCAGTACACAGACGAGGACATCAGGACTCGGGAGGTTTACGCAAATATAACGACGTCCATTTACTCAAGTACTTTACACCGCTGCTGCAGAAACACCGCGCAAACCACCGCCGCTCGGTCACGATGATTTAAGCAGGACAACACAGCTGCAGCAGCTGGAATGACATCAGCCGGAAACAGCTAGAGGTTTGCCAGCATCAGCAGAGAAGCTGACAAAACCGTAATATTAACTCGTTACAATCAGAGTAAAACGTTACGTAACGTTACCGTGTCGTGTGTGTGTGTGTGTGTGTGTGTGTGTGGAGGTCAGTACACTCTTCTGCTCGGGTGGAGTTCACTCACTCATATAATGGCTGTATATCTAGATGTGAGCAGTGGATGCGGCGGTTCTTCCTGGGTTCCTCTGCTGCTGCTGCTGCTGTGACCCACTTCCTCTCCGTCATGACCCACTTCCTGCACTTCTGCGCTGACCCGCCGCTTACATCCGCCGGCAGTGCCAGTCTCAACCAGTTCTCTTGTGTAACGCCAATCTTAAGCTGAGACCCCCTCCTCTCTCTCTCCATCCTTCCTCTCGCTCTTCCTCCTATTTCTTGCATCTCCTGTCTTCCTACTCTCTCTTCTTCCTTTCTCGTTTTTTCTTTCTCATTCTCTCTCTCCCTCCATATCGTTCCGTCATGTTGTTTCACTCTCTCCTTAATTCTCGTTTCCTTTTTGTGGGTTAGAAATAATCCTTGAGTTGCTCTTTCTCTCTAACCCTATCTCTCCTCTTCCCTTTTTTCTGTCACTCTGAGCCGGAAGGACTCAGTGACTCTCTCTCTCTCTATCTCTTGCTCTCTCTCTCTACACTACCCATCTCTCTTTCTCTCTCCTTTTTAACCTTTTTGCATTCTTATTCTCCCATTTTTCCAATTTCTCACTTTCTTCCTTTCTATCACTCCCTCAAATCTCTGTACCCCACCAATCTCTACCCCTGTTTAATTCTTTCTCTCCCTCTTTCTTCCCCTGCCCCCCCCCTCTCTACCCCATGTATCTCTCTCTCTCTCTCTCTCTCTCTCTCTCTCTGTGTCTCACCCCCCATGTCTTGCTCTCCCACCCATTTTTCTTCCTCTCTCTACCCCTCTCATCTCTCTCTCTCTCTCTCTCTCTCTCTACCCCATGTATCTCTCTCTCTCTCTCTCTGTGTCTCACCCCCCATGTCTTGCTCTCCCACCCATTTTTCTTCCTCTCTCTACCCCTCTCATCTCTCTCTCTCTCTCTCTCTCTCTCTTTTTGTCTCTCTTTACCTCCTACTCTGTTCCTCTATCTCTCTTTCTGCCTCTTTCTCTCTTCCCCCTGTCTCTGTCTCAGTCTCTCTCTCCCTCTCCCTCCGTGGGCGGTGTACAGACACAGACTGCATGTCCTTGGCATCTATTGTGCTCACACTTCTTATGAAAGATATCAATGTGTCGGGCCTTGGGACGGAGCGGGACAGCTTTCATTGAGGGAGAAGTAATCTTCTTCTGTTCAGATATTTCAGATGCTGATGAATGCGTCGACGGCCTTGTGTCCGTATATTATATAAGTCAGGTCTTAGTGAACGAATACGTGACTTGGCAAGGTCGGGATATTTTTAAATCTACTTAAAATGTGTGTTCTGACATGAAAGAAAGTGACGTACGTGAACAAAATCTGTCTAGAAACAGGCAGATGGATGGATTGATACATGGATGTGTGGACAATAGATGGACAATGTAGAATGAAAATTGTATGTAATTAAATTCTATAAGTATAAAATGTATACTCTATAAAGTGTGTGTGTCTATATCTTTTTATTATATATTTTTATGTTATTTTTGGATTCACTGGTGATTTTTCAAGCACACGCACTTGATGACCCCACTCCGAGCCATTGTGCCGCACAAAGTGATCAACAACACACACACTTTTGTTCTCGCTCTTCAAAAGAAAACAAACACAAAAAAAAAAAAGAGAAGGCCGAGCACTCAGGGGATTTTCACGGAAAACAAAGCAGGATTCCAGAGATGCCGGAGCTTCCTGAAGGACGCAGGCCTCCTGACCCTTCATGTGCTGCCTGCGCGTCCCGGGATCTGAATGAACTGGGAGGAAGTGCCAGATAATGAGGGGGCGACGCTTCCGCCGGGGGTCTCACACACAACTGAACTCATTCACACTGCGTGACGGGACGCTCGCTCTTCAGGGACACCAGCTCTTCTGCACATTGTAGATCACACAACCCTGATCGCTTGGGGCAATTATGAACCCAATAAACCCCCCGTGTGACATGCTGTATTAATAACCAGGGCCGTTAAAACCACTTTAAGACCTTTTGTTCTAGGAATCTAGGAACCTTCTGTACTTATAATTCACGGGAAGTTACAGATCCAAATTTCCAAGGATTTTCAGGGATTTCCCGCATTTGCAAAGATGTTTATTTGTATTTATAAAAATCTGTTTCTACTTATTAAGTTTTTTTATTTAAGTTTTTTTACTTTCTTTTTTTACTCTTATTTACTTTTTTGTTGACCACGGGTTGGTATTTAATTGCTGAAATACTGTTTTTGCTTCAACATTCATTAACTGCAGAAGTAATTGTTATGTTTCTTGTTATCGTGTTACGTAACAGGAAACTGCTGATGGAGTCACACTGCTGCAGTTTGTGTGGGTCAGATTGACAAACTGGAACATAAATACAACTTCTATTATCATTTATGATTCTAGCGAGCGTGCCATTTGTGCGGTACAATAGTCAGCAGGTTTCATGTCATGATTATTTTGAAACAACTATTACTATATAAACAGTTTTTGTTTAGCGACGGTGTCTTTTAGGCTAAATAAACTACAAAGAAAGAACGAAAGAACGTTTCGTATGTGTCCAGTGCAAAAATTCAGACAAGCGCTTTAATCTGTGTGCAAATGCTGCTATCTAGTGTTTAAACTGTAGAAGTCTGGCCTATAATTCCACATAAACGTATGTGCTATACTAAATTATTTTTATAGCAAGACCATGATGATGAAACCAACGTATTGTTGAAAGAAAGCATTCTTCAATTTTATAGAAAGAAATACCAGTAGAATAATTTTTTTTTAATTGAATTGAAATTTATTAAAATGTTTTTTTTTATTTACAATTAAACGTGTTGTTATTAAGTAGGGAAATCAAATGTACACACACTTTCATTTTAAACCACAAATCATAAAAAGTAAAAGTACAAGAAAATAACTACTACTCAGCATTTTTCAATGCGCAGAAATCTATTTTAATTATTTTAAACGGAATAAAATGCATTATAACAGAGTGCAACAATATGTGTATTACGCATAAAAATACATAAAATGTAAAATAAAACGCCAGTTTAATAAATCCCGAACCCTATTGGTTCACTCACATACACCTGTTCAGTCGATCAGCCAATCAGATTCCGAGTTTACACACTTCCAAGATGGCGCCGTCCATCCAGACCAGCGGTAGTAATATTCAATGTTGACGGCGCTTTCGCTTCATTTTATCCCGTCCACTGAATCACTAATGTCGTGTTCGAATCTCTGCTTCTGGTTCCGCGGATAGACGGCCTTGTGTCCGCATTTATGGCTCTTTGAGAAGGGGAGCGACTGGGCGTCCGCGCCATGGCCACCGACGACAGGATTCATTTCTGGAGGAAGAACCCAAAGGTTCCCGGGAGGTGAATATAACGTGTTTTCTTTTTAAATCTTTGTATTTTTCTTTCCGCCGGGTTGTCGTATATTTCTGACGAGCTCTTCTACACCGCTCGTCTGTTTACTAACCCAATGGCCGCGTTCCATATGTAGTGAGATCCCTATCTAGTGCGCGAGCTCGCACACGCCCTGCGCTCGGCCGCCGCCCGCCTGCAGCGTCAACAAGTGTTTGTTTACCACACTAACAAGTTTACACACTTCTACATGTACTGATTGTAGTGATTCCTAGGGATATAGCTTACATCTACTTCTTTACCTTTATATCTGTTTGTGTTGTCTCACTGTCAATCTAACACTACAATACATTCTTTACGATTATATACGACGATGTAATGATAATAATTATTAATATTATTATTATTATCATTCTTGGTATACGTATATGTTGTTCATATACCATAATCCTTTATCTTATACATATCCTAGGCAACACCAATTGACAATGACACAACATGACAACACAAACTTGTATTTCATCTAAGCGTGTGTTTGATTGTTAGTTTGTGTATTTGTGTACGTGGCGTGTGTGTTTGTTTGTGCAATTGTTTTTGTGGTGTGTATATATATTATGTGTTTTACGTAGTAGTTACTTTCCACATAGTTTATTGTTTGACACACACACACACACACACACACACACACACACACTTGCATTTATATCAAAGTGGGGCCCCACCATTGACTTACATACAAGGTTCTCTCTCTCCTAACTGTAACGCGAAGCATCAAAATACGCCCTCCCTTACTCAAACCTTAACAAAAACACAGTTATAACCGCTGTCTTAAAATTATATCTTGACCCACAAAAAGATCTTTAAAAGTTGTGGGGCCCTGGACAAAGACTCCACAAGTGCAGAACAGGTCCCCACTTTGTGCTAAAACTAGCATTCTGGGCCCCATTTTGTGCTAAATGCTGGAACACACACACACAAGCAATATATATAAACACTCAACATAAACAAACGCATAAACCACGTTTCTTTCTTTAACCACCACAGCCAAAGGCAGAGATGAGACTCGTCTTCAGCATTGTGAGGACCAGCTAAAGGTCCCCACAAGTGACCATAGCTGCCCACTATAGTAGAAGACGAGTATTCTGGGTCACACACACTCGCTCTAGCATTACGACAGCATGGCGAGGGGTTGAATGACAGGAGTTCCCCTCGCAGACCAGACGTTAGAGGAGACGAGCGGTTAGTCTGGTGATGTAACGCGAGCAGGTGAAAGGCGCGGCCCTGATCCCACCAGCCAGACCACCGCTGTGTCACTCCGCGAGATTAGTGAGAGGAGTGTGTGTACAGCAGGAGTGAGACGTGTTTAGTGCAGACATACCCCAGAGCTGCTGCTGATTTACCTTTTATTCCCTTTGTGCTTTCTGTTTGGCCATTTTTCTGTGTTTCATGACGATGGAGACAATCCGGTAACACACACACACACACACACACACGGCCCAGCGCTGCCTTAAAAATCTGCTTAGCTCTGCGTGTGGGACTTCAGCCGCAGTAAGTCAGCGTGTGGCTGCTGATGATTTTGAGATTTATAGATTTTGGTAGAAAACTGGTCTTTTTTTTTCTCTCCCTTGCTCTCGTTTTGCCGTTTTTTTTTATTTTAATTTTAATTATGTATTCAGTATATATACATACCGTAATTACGCAAATAAAAGCACCCTCCTTTTTAAAATTTTTGCTCCAAAACTTTTGGAGGGCTTATAATCGCCGATCTCAAATATGCGCGTAAATATAAGTCTCCATTTTTCCATATTTCAAGTCAGGAACAATCACACATGAACAGAAACACGTCGTCTTTATGCAGCAAAAGCAAAATAGTGAACTATGGCAAGCCACATTAGCATTTAAACCTTCATGACTAAATACGTGACCAAATGAATCTAAATGAGTTTGACTAGTCCTTAGTCACCATTACTAGTCAAACACACAGAAAGCCACTAGATGGTGTTTCAATTTTAAACGTAGCAGAATTAAATTAATTTCCATAGACTTTTTCTACACATTGGATTATAAGGCAGTAATTACTGGATAATTTGTAATATTTTATTGCTGGATCATTTTAATGTCAGTTTTTTTTTTTAAAACATTAAAACATTTTTACCCCCAAAATAAACATTTTCTTCTATGCAAACGTGTGGAAACCGTATGGAAATGACATGCTAATTCGTCATCCGCGTATAATTTGCGGCGGCTGCTGTATTGGCGCCTGCAGTGCTCATATGAATCATAATATTTCATATTTCCTACAGAAGGCAGCTTTGGCGCGGTTGGTCTGTGTTGTCTTTACAAGCTTCTTCTTTCTCTCAGTTTACAGCCGGTATATGGAGCGCAGCATCCCCCCCTGGACCCCCGGCGATATCGACCGTAAGCGCTTCACACCGTCTGCGTCTGCGTCTGCGTCTGCGTCCTCACTCATTTTCAGTTGTTCCCGCACATGCTTGATGCTTGTTTTAGTCCTTGTTTGTTTACGCTTTTTGTTTTTTGTAACAATTTTGTGTATGTGTGTCCGTATTTATGTGTTTCACTCCATCTTATCTCGCCGAATGCTGATGTTTTGTCTAGCAGCTGAAAAACAATGGAGTTTTTGGAATATTTGAAATGAATGGAGTTTTTGGAATTCTCTTGAGTCAGATTAGTGCCACAAATTGTGCAAGCAAATAACGTAAATGTGAAGCAATTCAAGTTTTTTTTGTGCTTGCTATCTTCACGTTTTTGTTTGAAACTTTCTTTTTGTACGTTTCATTTTTTTTTGTGTGCGTACAGCTTCCAATCACGTTCTCACCAGCCAATCAGAGTACGTTTTTTGCTCGTTACATGTTTTTCGATTTCTCATTTTTTTCGATCCAGAAATCCAAACTAAAAAAATTAAACGAACAAAAAAATCCGAAGGAAAATAAAAAAGAAGTGTCAAACAAAAACGTGAAGATTGCAAGCGAAAAATAAAAAAAAACAAACTTGAATGTGACGTTGACTGTAAAATAATTAGCATAAATCTGTGTAATAATTTTTACTTCTAGATTTAAAGACACTCCAAAGTCCAACACGGCAAACAACAAATCCAAAAAGCCCTCGACGTTCCTGGAGTTTGCACGAAGCACCAGTGACGCCTGGGACATTGAGGATGAGGAGGAGGAAGGCCTGTTTGCGGTCAGGACCTCCTCGCTCTCTCCTGTGCGCTCGGGGTCCACACCTCAGACCCCCCGTCTCAAGCTCTTCAAAGTCCCGGAGGACAGGGAGCCGCCGCACCCAGCGGTCTGTCCAGAAAGCCTCCACACCCGTCTGGAGCAGGACCAGCCCGATCCAGAAGATGGTCCCGCTAATGGACGAGTGGTGAAGTCCTGTAGTGACGTCCAGCTGAGCGTCACAGGTGAGCTTCCTTATCACACCGCTTATGTTAGTCTATCACGCTCTGTCTATCTTCTCTATCTGTCTATCTTGTACATCTATCTATCTATCTATCTATCTATCTATCTATCTATCTATCTATCTATCTATCTATCTATCTATCTATCTATCTATCTATCTATCTATCTATCTATCTATCTATCTATCTATCTATCTATCTATCTATCTATCTATCTATCTATCTATCTATCTATCTATCTATCTATCTACCATCCATCCCTTTCTCTGTCTATCCATATCTGTCTGTTTGTCTGTCTGTCTGTCTGTGTATCCATCCATCCCTTTCTCTATCTATCTATCTATCTATCTATCTATCTATCTATCTATCTATCTATCTATCTATCTATCTATCTATCTATCTATCTATCTGTCT
>MU204235.1:8422118-8432392 GCA_017309775.1 Paedocypris sp. Pulau Singkep | reverse complement strand
TATTCTCTCTCTGTTTCTCTCCTGTCTGTCTGTCTGCCTGCCTCGCTCGCCCGCTCACTCTCTTATTCTCTCTGTTTCTCTCCTGTCTGTCTGTCTGACAGCCTCGCTCGCCCGCTCACTCTCTTATTCTCTCTGTTTCTCTCCTGTCTGTCTGTCTGTCTGACTGCCTCGGTCGCCCGCTCACTCTCTTATTCTCTCTGTTTCTCTCCTGTCTGTCTGTCTTTCTGACAGCCTCGCTCGCCCGCTCACTCTCTTATTCTCTCTGTTTCTCTCCTGTCTGTCTGTCTGTCTGACAGCCTCGCTCGCCTGCTCACTTTGCATTTTCACTCTTCTGTCTGTCTGACAGCCACTCTCATTCTCTCTCTCTCTCTCTTTATCCACTATTTTATTCTTTTGCCCATATGTTTTGTCCATCTCTTTCAGTCTTCTATATTTTTTAACTTTTTTTTTCTCTCTCCAACTTTTTCTTTCTCTGTATTCTGTCTTCCTGTCCTTTCTCTTTTATCCCTTTTCACCTGTTTCTCTTTCCAGCTCTTTATAATTCTCTCTATTTCATTCCCTTTTCCCATTCTTTGCAGTCATTTAGCAGACACTTTTATCCAAAGCGACTTACATTCCCGTTCCCTCATTCGTCCATCATTCAATCATTCAATCATTTCTCTCTCTCTCTCTTTCTGTCTCTCTCTCTCTCTCTGTCTGTATGTCTGTATGTCTGTCTCTCTCTCGATCAGTATGCCTCTCTCTCTCTCTCTCTCTCTCTCTCTCTCTCCTCCTCTCTTTGTTTATCTCTTCTGCCCTCCTGAAAAGCAGATTTTTCACACAGAGTCTTTCCATCTCTAATTTGTTTGCGACTGCGCGTGCGCGTCGGTGCCGCGGGTTGAATGAGCCGCATTGATCGGCAGGATTTAAGTGTTTACCGAGGCTTGCGCGGGCGGCGGGCGCACGGCGGGACTCAGACCCTCCGATCGATGCATCACAACCAACTTCATGATCCCAACACGCTGCCGGCGGGAGATAAAAGGCCCCCGGGGGCGGGGTTACGTGACGGTGACCCCGCCTCCTCACTCCTGGACGCCACGCCTCGGCGGCTTTCTGGGGCTCCTTCTTCTCCGCTCGCGCACTTTTTTATCTTTCTGCAGTGCGCGTGCTCGTCCTCTGAGAGCCGCGACTTTACTCAGTATTGGCGCTTCGCATTAGCTCAATATCAGCGAGTGGCGCTTTAAAGAGTAGCCGGCAGGAAGGAGAGTCACGGCGCCCTTCGATTTAAAGTGCCCGTATTGATGCGCGGAAGATTTGAAGTAAGAGAGAGAGAGAGAGAGAGAGATGGAGAATATTCTCAAAGGGTAAATCATCACGTTTACCCTGACAGACACAGAGGACGGTGGGGAAATCTGCCCTGCAAAACATCAATGCTCTCTCTTTCTCTATCTCTCTTTCTCTATCTCTCTTTCTCTTTCTCTTTCTCTCACTCTCTCTCTCTCTCTCTCTCTCTCTCTCTCTCTCTCTCTCTCTCTCTCTCTCTCTCTCTCTCTCTCTCTCTCTCTCTCTCTCTCTCTCTCTCTCTCTCTCTCTCTCTCTCTCTCTCTCTCTCTCTCTCTCTATCTCTCTCTTTCTGTCTCTTTCTGTCTCTCTGTCTGTCTGTCTGTCTGTCTTTATCTATCGATCTCTTTCTCCCTCTCAGGCTCGCTCTCTTCATCTCTCTCTTGCTCTCTCTATCTCTCCCCCTCTCTCTCTTTGTCTCTCGCTCTCTGTCTCTCTTTCTCCCTCTCACGCTCGCTCTCTGTCTTTCTCGATCTTTCAATCTCTTTCAATCTCTCTCTCTCGTGCATCTCTGTCTGTCATTTCTCCCTGTGTCTCTGTCTTGGTCGTGTGTGTCTGTCTCTCTCTCTCTCTCTCTCTCTCTCTCTCTCTCTCTCTCTCTCTCTCTCTCTCTCTCTCTCTCTCTCTCTCTTTTTCCTCTCTCAATGTTTCTCTCACTGTCTCCCTCTCTTTCTTTCACTCTGTCATTGTTTCTCTGTCATTCTCTCTCTCTTTCTCTGTTTATCTCATTATGTTTCTCTCACTGTATCTCTCTACCTCTCCCTTTCTCAAACACACACACACACACACACACACACACACACACACAGACACACACAGACAGACTTTTTATTACTGAAGAGAGTATGGGATATTTTCAGCTCCTTATTTATTGTCTTTCAGGTTTTACGGGCTGTTATTCTGGCACTTTTAGTGTAGGAGATGAATGGCGGAGGTTAGAACGTTTTGCCGGAGTCTAAACACTCACTTGAGAATATTGGCGTATTGTTATTTTTATCATCTTTTAGCAGTAAAACTCTTCTCGCCCCAATCGATCCAGTGCTGTGAGAAACCCCCTCAACTTATATTAATGTTGATTTTGGTAAGCTTGCAAAATAATATATTAATGTTTTATAGATAGTGTCTGAAGCTAAAAATGAAGTTATTTTCGTAACTGCGGCTTCCAAGTGTGTAAAAGACGAATAAAAGGCCCGGAATGTTCCGTCGAGGCTTTTACTAGTTTTCTGCTCTTTATTTCTCCCCTTCTAAAGCCTTTTTCATGGCTTTGTGTGAGGAGCCGAATCAAGTCCAGTAATTCATCGATTATTTTCTCCTCCGCTGGTCTGTTGGCGAGCGGATCATTAAACCGGTGAGTTGCTCTGGATTAGATTCGTCGGAGTTGTGAATTAATCATTCACACGCTTTTCTGAAATGGATCAACAGATTCATTGTGGGGGGAAGAAAAAAACCCAACATAAAAGAATGATTTGTTCTGGAATCAGGCTTTAATTCCGTTCTAATTAAAGTGTCAGGATTGGGTGAGGAATGTTGCTCACACAAAGCTGCGTGTTCCAGCCCGAGACGTCGATCACGCCGCACACGAGGCTCAAACGCTTCTCGTGCTGCTGTATGTTTCCTGTTTTATTATTTTTTTTTTTTGTAAAGCTTGACAGGTTCAGTTCTAGTTCATTGTAATTACACAGAAAAACCTTCTGAAAATTCCTGCTTGAGTTTTCGTAGTTTGAAACCGAGAAAGTCTACACCATTGGCTGTAGGTAAAGTACAAATGTACTAAAAGTGGACATTTTCTTCTTATATTAAGGGTGTTAAGACACACTCATGCATATGATATATAGCATGGGTTTCCACAAAATAGTATAAAATATCATCTGATTAATCGTTTAACCTCTATATTTTAATACACATACAGTAAATCGAAGAGATGATTGATGAGAAACTGAAATAACCTTGCTTAATATAAACAATGACTTTTTTTTTCATATATAAATGGTATTTCTTTAACCATAGTATTTATTCTACCATATCTCACTTATTCTCTCTCTCTATCTCTCTAGTTTCTAATTTTTGCTGCACGTTTATATTGCTAACTTGCATAATTGTGACTGTTTATATATATATATATATATATATATATATATATATATTTTTTTTTTTTTTTTTTTAAATAATACGTAATCTGGGATCATATTTCTGTCCGTTTTAATCTCTCTCTATGCTCAGAATAGTCTAGTTGTAGTGCGTTTGTAAAAATGATCGTCTTCGGCCCCCAAGTTGAATTTTGTCCCCGTGCAATTGAACTCGACGCCGCTGCTCCACGCGATGCTTTGTACGATTTTCTGTTGGCGAAATATTGCAGCAGAGAGTGTGTTTGCTCGGTGTGTTCCGCCTTTGGCTTCTCCGGCGTGTGGATTTTTAAAGCGGCCCGTTGGGTCGCCTGAACCTGAGCTGTATAATGCAAATCATCTGAAATAGCTTTGGCTCAAAGTCATTGGAGTCTCATCTCATGGTTATTGAACAGTCTCTCCAGTCCGGGAGATTCTGCCACACACACACACACACACACACACACACACACAGCGGGGTCAGAGAACAGGGTGGCAAAGCTTCTCTTTGTGCCGCAAACAGGATTTCTGCAGCGTCCTGGAAAGCCGCTTTATGCAGCAGCGCTGTGTGTGTGTGTGTGTGTGTGTGTGTGTGTGTGTGTGTGTGTGTAAATGGATCACGAATCTCTCCAGTGTTGTGGTCAGTGACATCTGCTCCATGGACAGAAACTGTTTAGTTGCTTTTACACACACTACAACTCGCTCTGTCCTGTTGTTTTCCCCTGCATCTGTTTCAATGTTCATTTTGACAAAGATTTTTTATTTAGTTTTTTAGTTTAGTTTTAGTTTAGTTTAGTTTTTAATTCAACGAAATTCAACGAAAATATAGGTGCTATATATTCTAACTGTTTAATAACTTTGCTATGGCTAAGAAATCTGAATATGTAGTTAACTATGAACCTATAAAATATATACAAAAATCTTACTTACATTTGGAAAAACATTTGTTTTTCTTGAACTTAATTTTATGAACTTTTCTTTCAATTCAAATAAATGTATTCTCATAAAGGAAACGTCAACAAAGAGAAATTAAATACAATAAATTAAATTATAATTGCATCACGTTTATAAGTAACAAATGGTTGCACGGTGAAAAAAGAATTTTCATCAGCAGATGGCGCTTCAGGTGTGTTGTATTTTTGCCTGTGATTGCTGCTTCACACGCGGCTTACAGATAGTTTTTCCAAGGTTGCGTTGAATATTAAATGGATCTGATTATCTGACGGTTTTTCCTGCCAGAGAAATTGATTATGATTGGACGTCGTCACAAAAGGCATTTTTGTTTCGTTTTTATTTGTTGACGAATGTGTCAATAAATGTAGTTTTAGTTTTCGTCCCTGAGCGGGAGTGTTTATATAATTCTCGTTTCGTTTTCGTCTAACAAAAAGTTTGACAAATGACAAAAAAGTTTGACAATGACAAAAACGTTGCGTTAACTAAATTATTCTTTTCCCTTTTTCTTTTCCTGGGTGTCTCTCGCTGGCTCTCCTTAACAGCTGAAGGTGTTCCTGCTTCATGACTCCGATATTTGTTTAATCTCGTTTTAAAATCTCGTTTAAAAAAATTTAACAACGTTGAAGTGATCTCTGCCTACAAAAATTGAAATTTGCGTCATTTAGCCAGAAATATAAAATTATAGATTTTTTTTGTGCCTAAAAAATCAGGGTGGTGCTTATATTTGCAGGGTGCTTTTATTCGCGTAAATACGGTAAATCGATGTAATCAAAGTATTTCATGCTATTTTTCCTCCCCACAAACCCCGCCGGCTGTCATCAAGCCTGGGTGATGATTCAGTGTCGCTTGAGTATTTACGCTGGTTGGAGAGCAGGCGTCTCCGACCTTGAGTCTGACCTGCTCCTTATCTATATCTCAGCTCTCATGTAGCGCAAGAACAGCCTCGTGATTGACTGAATTGCTCTGGCGATGCGCAGGCTGCATGCAAACACGCCCGGAGCTTCTTCAGATCGTCTTGTCCTTCCTTCTCCTCCCTGATCCAGCCGCCCTTGTTAGAAAAAAAGCGGCATTTAGCGATAGAGGACTACATTAGTTCAGGCACATTTTTGTGTTTATCACATGCAGCTTAAAGACTGGAGAAAGGTTATGGCTGTGAGGCAGAGGTGTATAGTACTTAGTGTATAGTGTATAGTGTATATAGGGACGAATAAAGGACTTTCTACTTGAGTAAATGGACTTTGTTACTTTACTTGTGTTTTTTTGCTACTTTGTACTTCTACTGAGTATCAAAAATATATGCAACTGTTACTCTCGACTCCACTGCAAATTTTGCATGGCAAAAAAACACTGACTATATTTTTGCCTACTTTTTTGTGTGCAACGTGGAAAAATGAATCACTGAAATTATACATTCTGTGTGAAGTCCATTTAGCTGTGAGTTTGCGGTGTGCTTTTCATTTCATTTCTACATAGTTTACTAAGTACACGGCATCTCTTTGTATACTTTTAATGCAGAGAAACCATCCTAATATACTTGAAACTACTCAAACTAGACCATGAATACTCAGAAGAGGAAGAGTGTGTTTTACAAATGTTATAAAATTGTATATCATTTTATTACATATATAATTTACTAATCAGACTTTTATTTTACATCAACTTTTCTTTTGTTTTCACATTTGAGTGGTTGAGACTGACTTTTTTTTTTATCTACTTTGTTCTACCATTTTTACAACATTGAGGTGTTGAATTTCGTTTCTGTATTAGAAAACAAAACCTCATGAATGGAGTTTTTCAAATTTCAGTTTTTTTTTTGCCAATATTCAGTGCGAGTAAAATATTCAAGTTCTTTTAAAATGGCATACTTTGCCACTTTGACTCAAGTCTTTTTGAAATTGGTGACTTGTTACTTGTAATGGAGTCGTTTTAAGTGTCTGTACTTTTACTCAAGTATGGCTGTCCGGTACTCTTTGCTCCTTTGCTGTGAGGAGGGAAGGATGAATGTGTCGAGTAAAGAATCGAATGAAAGCTCCGTGATGTGTGTGTTTGTCTGATCCGCTTTTTGTATTTTTTTTTATCGGGCAGAGGAGGACGTGGAGAGTTTCGAAATGGCGAGTTTATCCCTGGACACGCAGCGCAACATCGAGGCCGACAGCTTCTGGTGCATGAGCAAGTTGCTGGACGGGATTCAGGTGTGTTTTCATTCTCAAATGTTTTCTCAAATAATATGATTGGTCAGAATTGGTCTCTGGGCACACGAAAACCCAGTTGAGCTGCGGTTTGTCGGTTGAACTGAGTCACTCTGAAAGGCAAATGTCGCTTGTGTTTAGCCGAGTGACGCGCAGACTCACTTCCTTACACCAGGTGGCGCCAGAGCTAATGCTGTAGCTTCCAAGTTCTGATTTCATATTTTATTCCGTTCTTCGGTCATCGACATGAAACCCAGAAGTTCTCAATCCCAGAATTTGACGGTAAAGAGCTCAACGGTTTTATCTGCTGTTGAATCCATCACGAAGCGACTCAATCCTGGAGAGACTGTTTAACCTTCAGATGATTCGCCAAAGCCAAAAGTGTGAAAAAACTTTGATCGTGGACGTTTAATTCAGCAGGGGTTCTGGAGGAAGCAAACACGGGGGTTTCGAGGTAATACAGACATCGAGAATTCACTGTGGACCTTCTCCCGGCCTTTTCTTTTATTAAAACGAAAACCGGGTAGTGGTCATCCTGTCCTTTTGTTCTTTTCCGAAAAAGGAAAAGGAGTTGAATAAAGAGCAGGAGAAGCCCCTCGACACTCAGGCGGTCCGAGGAAAGAAATTGGCTTTGTTGTGCTCGGGCCCTGGAGACGCT
This sequence comes from Paedocypris sp. Pulau Singkep, assembly GCA_017309775.1. Classification (NCBI taxonomy): domain Eukaryota; kingdom Metazoa; phylum Chordata; class Actinopteri; order Cypriniformes; genus Paedocypris; species Paedocypris sp. Pulau Singkep. The sequence goes on along the minus strand of MU204235.1, from coordinate 8,425,169 downwards.
GGTCCGTTTCGGGAAGAGAGGGAGGAGACTGAGCTGGAAGACGGGAGGATGAACTCGCTCGAGCCAGCCACTCCTCTGCGGGCGGGGTCAGGGGTCAAACGCGGGTCGTGCTGCTCATTGGTGGAGCTGCGGGGCAGAACACGCACACGAATCAGAACACGGCGAGAACATGAGTCACGGCGCCGCGGACCACCACTGCCCCCTAATGACCCGCAGGGGAGGAGCTCCGAATCAGCCGCTGCCCGTCATCACAGGCCTGGCATCTTCTGTCACGGTCCAAGGCTTTTAATGATCCGCTGCCACAGCTCAAGTAACTGATTGGAAATACCAAAAAAACGAACAATTTCTGATTGTTGCTGGCAAAATCTGACAGCAATATGCCACTACTTTTTTGGTATAGTTTATTATTATTAATATAATTATATATTTGGTATGAGTATAACGTAAAAACATGTATTCATTATTCTTAATATTTTTGTACTTTAAATGCTTGCATATTTCTGTATGCAAAAAAAGATATTATGTATAGTAATGCATATAATGGTAAAATTGATATTAAATCATTCAATTTGCATTTTAACATAAATGTCTACAAAACATTTTGTGAACATTTTGTGTGACAGAGCAAAGTTTAAGCACTATTAAATAAGCATACATATACATATAAAAGTACTATAATATGCATGTGTCTGTATATATAATACTATTAAAATTACGTGTAATATTATATGAATTTTTCTAAATGTTTTATATTTCTTTTAATTTTATCGCATTACGATCATTCCAAATACTTAACAAATAGTGGGTGATCTTGTACCAGAATTTAACTGTCTTTTATTAAATGGCTTTTTTTTCCATGCACAATTTCTTTTCTTTTTTATTTTTCTACTTTAAATGTATTTATTTTTTAAAGGAATTCATTTTTTTAAAACGTTCATTCAAAGCCGAAACATTAAATATTTTAAATGTATACAAATGTCTGTATGCGAATAAATATATTATGTATAGTGTCAAATATAATAGTAAGTTAAGTTAACTTAAAAGTTACATTTCTTTTTTTTTTACATTTCCCTGAAATGGCACAATCTGGCCAAGTGCGTGTGTTTGAGCAGCGTTCTCCTGTGATGCTGAAGGCAGTTACAGCTCTGACGCTTCTAATGAGTCGACACGACGTTTAATCCATGGCCTTTGCTTTCGCTCCATCAGGACAACTACACCTTCGCCCAGCCCGGGATTCAGATCAAAGTGAAGGCGCTGGAGGAGCTCGTCAGCAGAATCGATGGTGAGAGGATCTTCTACCGCACACGCTCAGATTAGCTCTCTCAGACGAAAAAAAAAAAAAAAAAAACGTCCTTTAAAAAAGAGCATATATATAAGAAAAGTCTTTAAATGTAGCCCTCAGAAGAATATTGTGCGGATGGCGAAGATTATTTGTGCGTGTGATTTATCACGTCAGTCAGACGGAATCCGCAGCATCAGATTGGAATTGCGACTGGTTGTAGTGACGGTAGCGGGATACGGGCCCCGGGGCCACAGTTGCCATAGCGACTCCCAATTTTGCCCTAAAGAGCAACATTTTAAAGCACTGATTTTTCATCACTTTCAGAATTTGTGGATTCAGAATTCTCAGAATTCTAAGAAAGAGAGAAAGAGAGAGAGAAAGAGAGAGGGAGTGAGAGGCAGAGAGGGGGGTCGGGGTGGGAGAGTGAGAGCGAGTGAGAGAGGGAGAGAGAGAGAGAGAGAGAGAGAGAGAGAGAGAGAGAGAGAGAGAGAGAGAGAGAGAGAGAGAGAGAGAGAGAGAGAGAGAGAGAGAGAGAGAGAGAGAGAGAGAGAGAGAGAGAGAGAGAGAGAGAAAGGCTGAAATAGAGAGAGAGAGAGAGTGAGAGAGAGGCAGAGATAGAGAGAGACAGAGAGAGTGAGAGAGAGACAGAGAGAGAGAGAGAGAGAGAGTAAGTGCTGGAGTCGCGTGTGTCCTCATTGTGTGAGAATTCTCCCACCCCGACCCCCCTCTCTGCCTCTCACTCCCTCTCTCTCTCTCTCTCTCTCTCTCTCTTTCTCTCTCTGACTCCCTTCATATGTCTTATATTTGTAAGAAGTGTTTGAGGCGTTCATGTTTTTAGACACACAGCTCTAATCGTAGCTGGTTCCTTTGAGGCTTTAACAAAGTCGTCGTCCTCTGCGTTTGTGATTCCGCTAGTAAAGAGCAGAAGAACTGTTCCAACACGCCGCACGCTCAGAACCGGAGAACATCCTTCATGTCGTCAAAGCTGAGCCAGATAAACCCGGTGCTCAGAACCTCAAATAGCAGTGAAGGCATCATGCGGGGTAAAGGAACGCTTTCTCAGCCGCTTACGTCTCGTGGAATCGCACCTTCTCCGTGAGACTCTTCACGCCATCTGGACGCCTCCTCGCGGTTGTGGAGTGTTTGGTGTGATAAGCCCACACCGAGAACGCCTCCTTCCTGTCCGTCAGCTCCAACGACAGTCCACACAGTCCCAGCAGGAAGCTCAGCAGAGTAATCGATTCCCCATAATCCTCTGCGACTGTGCCGTGAAGACGAGGGGAAGGGAGCTGAGAAACGGACTGAACCTGATGCAAAATTAGAGAAATGAAACAGACCAGCAAAGAGTAGAGTAGAGTAGAGTAGAGTAGAGTAGAGTAGAGTAGAGTAGAGTAGAGTAGAGTAGAGTAGAGTAGAGTAGAGTAGAGTAGAGTAGAGTAGAGTAGAGTAGAGTAGAGTAGAGTAGAGTAGAGTAGAGTAGAGTAGAGTAGAGTAGAGTAGAGTAGAGTAGAGATACTTTAGAGTAGACATACTTTAGAGTAGAGTAGACATACTTTAGAGTAGAGTAGAGTAGAGTAGACATACTTTAGAGTAGACATACTTTAGAGTAGACATACTTTAGAGTAGACATACTTTAGAGTAGACATACTTTAGAGTAGACATACTTTAGAGTAGACATACTTTAGAGTAGACATACTTTAGAGTAGACATACTTTAGAGTAGACATACTTTAGAGTAGACATACTTTAGAGTAGACATACTTTAGAGTA
>MU204235.1:8406648-8414148 GCA_017309775.1 Paedocypris sp. Pulau Singkep | reverse complement strand
CATTCCTTCCCTGGAAGATTCTGCTGGTTTTTATTTTCAGCCGGATGTTCTTGAGTGCTCACGGAGACATCGATTGCCAGGGTAAAATCAGACGCTCTACCTTGTGAGCGAGGTTCGGTTTTTAGATTTCGTGGAGTGGCGGGATTGTATGTCGGCAGTGAAATCCGGGTTGTGGAGCGGGAAAATGGAGACGTTTCTCTGTTGAAATGTTGGGAGTCGGAAAACAGTCGGAAGGTTTTCTCTGAAGGGCGTGGCGTGAGCAGATCTCGCTCCGCATCCAATTCTCCAGCGCTCCTGCTGGACCTCTCGTCCCGGAACACTGAGAACACGTCACAGATTAGCGCTTTGTGCTAATTAGCATTTTGTGCAAATTAGCATCATCGCTTTGTGCTAATTAGTGCTTTGTGCTAATTAGCGTTCTCTTCCTCGTGAACCCTCGTGAGTTTGACCTCGGCCGACCACTCGGATTGGAGACGGGATTCTCGCACATGTTCAGACGCCAGCAGCAAACATCACACGACACGGTATTTATAACCAGACGCCCAGAATGCAGTAATTACCATAATAAGGTCAGAAATTCAAAGAATTCTTGCAGTAATCAAAACGACCGTGGACGGTCGTGATCAGATGGAAAGTTCTAGCACAAACGTTTTTTTAGTGTAATTAGACGTTGAAAAAAGCTAATTTGCATATGCTGTTACTATGGTGAATTTTAATTGGTCAATGTCTCGCTATTTATCAATATTTTAACAATTTTATAACAAATAGAGAACTGGCGTATGAATATGTGTTTGTGCTGTTCAGTACAAGCGTGAAAATACCGTAAACGACACGCTCCGTACACACACACATACCATCAAATTCGCAAACGTTTTTCGCCTGCCGATTTTGTTTTTTTTTTTCTCAACAAAAAGGACAAAAATCTTAAACTCTGCGCGACTCAAAGGTTGATTTCAAACCTCATCCAGCTCCCAAACTTTTCCAATCAAGCCGATGTCCGTATTCTGTAGGACCCCCACCCCGCATGGATAATCCCAACACTCAGTGGATTGACTGTCATTCTGCTTTAATTATCCAGGCAAATGGAGAGATTGATGAGCGCGGGAGTCAGAAGCGCTTAGACGTGACGCGGCCGAACTGCTGCGGAGGCTTTTCCTCTCCAGCCGGCTGATGTTAAACGCCTGAATAATGTACACTTATCAGCTCGCTGTCCTCACTCATCCGTCAGTGACATGCGAGACCACCTGCACCACACGCTCCTGCTGTTACAATCAATTTTTCATGAAGCGTTTACGCCGCTGCAGTGAACTAGAATGTATTTCCTTTCCTCCGCTGCTCTAGAAGTTTCTCTTGGATGTTTTAACTAGCGGTTTGCTCTCTCATCACTCTTCTAAAGTGCTTGTGAAAGGGAGATGGGACGACTGACCCTGGTGGTCTTCACCGGGGCGTGTGAGTGGCCTGGTTTTCCTTCAGGTCTGAATGTTAGAACGTCTGGAGTTGGTTTGTGGACGTGTTAAAGTCAACATGATGTGCTGGTCCGCGGTTAATCTGGTTCTGACGGTGCTGGTCGAATCCTCTTTAAACTGAGAAAGTCTTTAGTGATTTGGGAGATTTGGGAGATGGGACCAATCAAAACCACCATCATTTCTTCAGCCAGTTTAAACTTCTGTTTTTATCAGAACCACTCAAATGTTTTCCTAATCATCTTAAAATAAATTACGGAAATTTAATTAAATGATGTGAGTATTTATAAGTGACTCTAGTGCAAGTGCCTTTTTTGAGACGGAGGAAGTTGTTCCAAGTTTTTGTAGCAATTGTAGCTTTTTTTTTAGTCTGAGACAAACTTGCAACAAACCAAAAGGATTGCATGCGTCTATTTGTCGGCGTCAAGCCATGTGAAGTGGACCAGCATCTACTTTCTGTACTTTTCATCTTCTAACCCTTTACATCAAGGGTTTCTCTTCATCGGATTCCTCTAGTTTATCTGAGGCTTCGATTTTCAACCTGAACAAGTTGCTTAACCACCCCAGAGTAATGGGGAGATCCAACCTCAGGTAGAGACATTTAGGAGCTTGGGGTCTGGTTCAGGAAAGGTTTGATGTCTGTTTTAGAAGTTTTAGTTTTAGAACCAGCTGGAACGGGATTCGAACCTGGGACACAAATCCACGTTCCCTACCACTGGACCACAGCTTCCCAATTTACAGAACCTATTGATTAAGGGATGGTTCTGGCTGCAGGGACTTAGCCTGTAGTTCCCTGCAATCCATTACAAAGACCTGTAGTTCCCTACAATCCATTACAAAGACCTGCAGTTCCCTACAATCCATTGCAAATTTAGAAACCTTGGATTTGGTTGACCATGTTTCAGTATTCCTGTGAGAGGCGTCATGTTGACTTTAACGCGTGAGTGTGTGTGATTCTCAGATTGTATTATCCTGTTGCCTTCTTTAGCTTGAGCGTCCAGTAGAACCTTCTGGAATGATTTCAGAAACAGCTTTGGGTTCTCAGTGAGGAGCCGAAAGATTCCTTGCCTTCTTCTGTTTCGCCCTTTTAGGTTTTTAAAAGATCCTCAGAGGTTTTGTTTGGTGGTGTTTCTTTTCTTCTCTTTTTTTGTTGAAGTAAGCAAAGACAAAAACCCAGTGGATGTAAGTCCTCGCTGCAGCCGCCATTTATTTATAGACGCGTCCTCTGTGTCTTACACGGTTTGTCTCTTTCCTCCGACCTGTCCTGGGATTCTCCTGTTCTTTGCCTCTTCAGGTCGCTCCATTAGATTTATTTATTCATCATTCTATTCCTTACGTCCGCTTGTTTTATTTCACAATCACATTTTTCAGCCTCTTTTTTTTGGGTTGCTTTTGCGTTCTCCATAAATGCCAAAATGCCATGTCAGTGACGGGGTTTGTGTGTGGGATCGTCTCTGTAGTCGCTCTGCTTCAGCCTTAAGTCTCAACCTCTGGATTATTTCGGAGGCTATTAAAACTCTTGCTTTTCATTGTTTGCGTGTGTGTGTGTTAATGTGTGTGTGCGGGCGTTCTTGAAGGATGGCAGTGTCGCCCTGATGAGTCCAGTCAGCTGACGCTCTGAAGCGCCCTGTGGAAATGTCAGCTGTAATTAGCGCTCGTTAAGCGAGTGGCGGGTTAATGACCTCGCGGTCGCCCTGCTCACGGTCTGTTGACTGTCATGTGACGCGACCGCGCCGCTATTACGCATTCGTTATCCGCTCTGACCCTTCCATTCAGGTCGTTGACGGACACTTCCGGACGCGGCGACGATCGCTAGGGGCTATTTATAACAGCCAATCTGGAGTCAGGACACTGGCGGGGAGACGGAGCGAAGGACGGACGGTGATTTCACAGACACCCCGATATTGGGTGACAGGCCGTCCCGCGAGACGAGTGAGTCACGTAAGGATGCTTTCTGCTGCGGGCGCTACATTTGAAGTTCACAGAAGGTAACGGAGCAGCAGAGATGATGAAAGCTGCGTTTTACCTCACTAGCGAACGACAGGAGTCTCGATTCACCAACACGAAGAAACTTCAAGGAACGAGACGACAAACTAAAGACATACTAAGGTCCGGTTATTCGCTGGACGTTAATTGCCCATTGACAGTGAGAGTGTTAAGAGTAGAGGTTTTAATTCACCTTCTGAATGAACCCAGAAGCAGATCGGAACCACAACCAGAGATGAGTTCCTGAAAACTTGACTTGAGTAAAAAAAGTTAAAGTACTTAAAAAAAAAAAAGAATAAAAGCTGACAAAACGACTCCTTCACAAGTCACTAGGATGACCACTTTTTGATTTCCAAAAAAAGAGGAGAACCGGCGCGGCCTCGAGACTAATTGAGACAGACTTGTCGAAAGTTGACGAACAAGCTTTAATGTGCTTCAACGGTGCAAAACAAAAAAATGTAATCTGCAAATACTTAAACCTGTAACAAAATAATAGTCCTAGACTTTTTTTTTTAAATGTATTAATTTAGAGTATGAAATTGCGTTCTAAAGATCAACTCTTCTGTTAGAAAATCCAGCTTCAACAACATAAATAATAACACATATAATATCTGTCTTCCTAGTGAGCCATATTAGTGGGCATTAGTCATATAAAACAATTTCATACAACAGATATTTTAATAATATAGAAACTGTCTGTGTTAGTTAATTATTGTTACAAGGGCATTATGTTTGTATTAATATATTAACTGCAACGTTCGCAGACTGCTTGAAGATCGATGATGATGATGACATTGTGCTTTACACAAAAGTAGAAAAGGTGATGTCATCATAAAATGTGTGTGAGATGATTCGCACGAGATGCTGCTTTAAAAAATACGGGACAATAATCATCTGGTTTCAAAACAGAACACGCAATTTAATTCTCAAATAATTCGAAAAAATAAATGGGTGGCGAACCTACGTATTTGTGTAATGGTCTTTTAAAGAAGCGTGAAAAACTGACATTTTTGTGAACTTATAAAACCCGCCCGGACACGACGTAAAGGGAGGACATGTCTGGGGAAAAGAGATGTCTCCTAGACTTGAGCAAATATCGTATCCAATACTTTACGAAACAGATTTGTTCGTCTTTGTCCTCCGAATCAAGTGACCTCCAGCGGTGGGAGTTGCAGGTCATGAGGCTGCCCACTGCTCCGGGTGTGTGTGTGTGTGTGTGTCTGGAGCAGGTCGAGCTGCTCTTTATTCATCTCTACTCGTGGCTTCTCTCCTCCTCCACCTTCGACTTGCTGTCACTCTCCATCTCTCCGTCTTTCTGCTGCGTTTGCTCTCCTCCGCAGCCTTATTTGCGGGTGAACCATTGTGATCTGTCTAAATATTACCTCGGCGGCCCCCCGGACCCTCGTCCATCAGCGCTGATAGAGGATGAGGAGACAGGAGCACTTCTGCTCGCCACATATTTATCAGCTGAAGGCCTTCACCGTCCGCGGCTGGAGTATTGATCTCAGCAGCCCGAGGGAGCAGAGCTGGAGAGCTGATGGACGGACGGATGGAGGGAGGAAGAGAGAGGAAGAAGAGAATCGTCCGGCTTGTTTCAACTCACAGACATTATTCACTGATGACTGATTCAGAAATATACGCAGTAATGGAGTGAGTCTGTCTCTCTCTCACTCTGTCTTTCCCTCTCTCCCTTAAACACACTGTCTGTCTTTACAGTATATCTCTCTTTCTCTCTCCCTCTCTGTTTGTCTCTCTCACTCTGTCTGTCTCACACACTCTGTCTTTCTCACACTCATTGTCTCTCTCACTCTCTGTCTGCCTCTTTTTCTCACGCTCCCTCTCTCACTCGGTCTCTCTCTCTCACTCTTTGTCTCTCTTTTCTGTCTGTCTCTCTTTCTAGCTCTCTTTATCTCACACTCTTTCTTTTTCTCTCGCTCTTTGTCTCTCTCTCTCTCTCTCTCACTTTCTCTCTCGTTCTGATGGGGAGTAAAGCTGAAACTGAAAGGTCATTGGTGATTTTCCCATCGTTCTTTCCATTCACATTCTCTTTGTCTCCATTCAGTTGCTAATAAATGACTTTCTATCCTACTTTTTGTCTCTATTTATATCTCTTTTGTTTTCTCTCTGCCTGCCTTTTTTATGCCTTTCTCTGTCTCTTTCCCGCGAACGCTCTCTTCGCTTTCAGTCAATCTCTCTTTCGGTCTTTTTCACTCATTCTCTCGCTTGTCGTTCCTGTTTCATCTCTCTGTTTCTCTTTCTCAATTCATTCGCTATTTTTCATATGATTGTATGTAGTGATGCTTTCAGTGAAGCACCAGACTGATCTGTCCGTACAGGAAGTGATGTCATCCGGTCGCCGCACTTTACCTCAGACGTTATCCAGGCTGGACGTGACCTTCTCTCGTTCCTCTCACGACTGTAATGGCAGCTTCACCTTTACAGTGAGTCCCGCACTCCTCATATCCGCCGGTCTCGGTGGCGGTGCCATTTGAAGGGCGTCTAAACCAGGCGACAAACACGGAGCCGCGTTCTACAGAGGCTTGAATAAATATCATGAAGGCGGCGCTTTATTAACGAGTTCGGCGGCGGGTCGAGGCGTGTTTGTTTATGCAGACAAAGTTTGTGAAGCTCCGAATCTGAAATTCAAACTTGTGAAAATTGTTTACATTACAGCTTCGAGAGTTTATACAGCGAGACACTTTAAACTCCCATGATGCACCTCTCAGTGAGCCGTCAAGCTCCTCCCACTGCACCACACCCACACTCGGGGGCGGGGCATATCAGAATAATCCCACAAACGGACATTTGCTAATCCGGTTAATTCAAGATGACACTGCAATCTAACAGTGGGAATAAGAAAAGAGTTTATGTTATTGCTGATTAATAACTTTTTTTTGTCTTTAGGATCAGAAGCCTTTATTGTCATTATACATTTGTAGCAGCCTCAGAGAGCTAATACTATAAATTAAAATCTTAGATAAAAGAAAATATAAAACTAGAATTCATTGAAGTAAAAGAATAACATACAAAGTGTCAAGTACATTTAACAGTTTTAGAGTCCTATTGCGCAGGAATAAAAATAGAATAGTATAGGTAATAAATATAAGTATTTGTGTGAATGGAGGAAGAACTGTTTTGCACATATTACCCATATCATTACTTAAAAGTTGTTGTTGAAGTTACTTATCGCACTTAAAAGTTGTATGCACATAATTACTATCTGTGTAAACCCTTCCAAACTTTGCCATTTTAAATTCAAAGTCACTTTGGAACAGAGTAGGATATTTCTACAGCTAAAGAGACGTTTGGGATTAAAGGGAAGCGGGAGTGATGGCTGGGTGTTTCTCGGCGTGGGACGTTTCTTCATCCCTTTTTCAGTCTGTTCTGTTGTTTCTCAGGTGTTTTGTTCTCAGTTCTCGCAGATGGAGTCGCGTTCGCACTCGTTTCTTCCGACACGTTTGTAGCATATGTCGCGCCGCTAACAACAACAGACGCCCGAGGAGAAGAACACGTTTGCTCTTCTCTAGCGTGTCCGCATTTACATTATACGCTGCTAATAGAAGTTAGAAATAAACTATATGTTTGTATGTATATCAGTATCTATAAATAGTTTGCATTTGTGGAGGCGTGGACCCTTATTGAAGCTTTTTTTTTTTTTCATATTTAGACTGATGAGTATTTTCAGCTGGCGTTCACTAATCGGGTGCCTTCACTCCTCATGACCTAGAAATGGACCAAGTGGGTTAAAAAAATGGATGGATGGAAAATTGAAACAATTCACCATTGTATCTCTCTGTCCTGACGGAGGAATGTAGCAACACTGAGCTCTTCCTTTCTTTCATTCTCCTCACGTTCTCTCTCTCTCTCTCTCTCTCTCTCTCTCTCTCTCTCTCTCTCTCTCTCTCTCTCTTTCTCTCTCTCTGTGTGTTTTGCCTGATTTTCACTTGTTTTTCATCACTCTTTCTTTGCGCTTTCTTTTTTCTTTTTCTTTCTCTTCTTTCCCGTTTACTTTTTTTTGTTCACTCTTTTTCCTCATCTCTCTGTTTTTTCT
>MU204235.1:8386279-8406548 GCA_017309775.1 Paedocypris sp. Pulau Singkep | reverse complement strand
TCTCTCTCTCTCTCTCTCTCTCTCTCTCTCTCTCTCTCTCTCTCTCTCTCTCTTTCTCTCTCTCTGTGTGTTTTGCCTGATTTTCACTTGTTTTTCATCACTCTTTCTTTGCGCTTTCTTTTTTCTTTTTCTTTCTCTTCTTTCCCGTTTACTTTTTTTTGTTCACTCTTTTTCCTCATCTCTCTGTTTTTTCTCTTTTCAATGCTCTCTCTTTCTCCCACTTCTCCTTCTGTCTGTCTCATATTTCTCTCGTTCGTGTCCACTCATGCTGGTTTCTCGTTTCTTTCCTTTTTTCGTCTTCCCCTGTCATTCTTTTTCCTTTAAATCTGGTCTTCCTCAAGCTCAGAGTTACGTTTTCAGAGAAAACGTGAAAGCTCAGAGAAGCTGTTTTTACAGCTTTAACCCTTCTATAATATTTGTTATAATTGTTAAATTATTTGTTTTCAAAGTTTGAAAATATTTAAAAAATACTTTATTTTTTCACTTTGAAACTTCTCTTGCTTATCTTATTAAGTATAATCATGATATAAAAAATATAAAGATTCGGTTTACATGTTTGTAACACCACGCTACATGTGTATGTTACAAAGATTATATGTTTGGGTCTGTTAAAAAGGGATTAAATTGACCTGTTTTAAAAGTTTAAAATTAAATAAACAAAAAAAAATATATAGTTTTTTCACTTTGAAACTTCTCCTGTTTGTCTTAGTTAGTGTGATCTACATATAAACTATGTTTCAGTTGACATATTTGTAACGCCCGTTACATGTTTTTGTTACAATGATAATGTTTGAGTCAGTTTGATCCTTCAGACAAAACAGAAGCTAAAAAGAGTCAGAAAGATCAATTACTATTTGTTTCTGTGCAACAATGAGACATAACACACTCACACACTCTCTCTCTCTCACACACACACACACACACACACACACACACACACACACACTGTTTTGGGGAACTTTTTGCTTTCTGACTCGTATATGCATAATAAAAGGCCCCGGGTCAAATTGACCCACAAACATTATTGTTCATTATTGAACATTATCCTCTGAAACAAACGTACTGTAACAGGAGGGTTCAATCGTAACCCACAACGATGTGGTTTGGTTATAAACCCCCGAATGCCACACGTCTCTCAATAAAACATGAGCGAGGCAGCAGAGGAGCCTGGATACATATTTAATCAGGCTGGTGAATCTGGAAAAAGTGCCCGTTTTAAGTGTGTGTGTGTGTGTGTGTGTGTGTGTGTGTTCATTTAAAAGTCTTTTCATTTCAGTTTCTGTTGCGTTCCAGACTCGCCCGAGTTTCAAGCGCCGAGCGATTCAAATATTCCCTTTCTCTTCTTCAAACGGCCTAAAGTGCTGATAAGTGGTGTGAGGAGGGAGGCATCAGGTGTGTGTGTGTGTGTGTGTGTGTGAGGCGGGATAAATGATGTGACAGGTGAGAGTGTGGCGGAGTGTTTGAGCGCTGGATGAGTCTGTCACACTGATTGATTTTCTTTCTTCGAGCGCCGCCGACGTCAACACGCCACACACACACACACACACACACACACACCATCCAGACGGTGATATCAGTGTGTGTGTGTGTGTGTATCAGCTCTTCCCGGAGGTCTTTAGATCTCTTTCCTCTGTCCGCTCCACTACACCGACTGTGACTCGTGCGCTCGGGTGGATTGATAATCAAAGTTTAACGGGGGTTTTCAGGTCATTGTGATATTTCAGGTCGTTAGGAGTCGTGATGAAGAGCGAGTGATGATGATGACGGAGGAGATCTCCACACGCTAATGGTTGGTGATGAACGTTGAATCCCGTGTCGGGGGAGATTGTAAAGGACTGAGACTGTGTGGACAGAACAGCATGTAGAAAACACTCCGGAATCAGTATAAAACCACATCAAAACAGATACAACAAAATGGCCTTGATTACAAACAAAAAAGAAAAATGAACTAGAGAAGACAACCATATATATATATAGATAGATATACCTCTCTCTGTCTCTCTCTCTCTCTCTCTCTCTTCCTCACCACTATCTCTCTCTTTCTCTCCACCACTTTCTCTCTCGCTCTCTTTCTCATCACTATATCTCTATCTCTCTTTCTCCACCACTATCTCTCTCCACTATGTTTTTTATTTTTGCTTTGCTTTATCTCTCTTCTCTCATATTTTAAATAAGACGTTGGCTGTCATCACTCTTCCTTTGGCTTATGTAAAGGATAGGATGGGTTTTTTTGCCCATGTAGCTGTAGTTGTAATAAGCAGTTGTTGGCTGGACGGTGAATGTCACGAGTGCCTGTGGGACAGTGACCCGGGCACCGCACGCCCCCTGCCCTCCGGACCACACCAGCCGGAAGTGTCTGCCACTCTCTGACAGGCCTTTCACCAAGATGAATTCATCGCCAGCGCGGGTTGAAATACTCTGGCCAAAACAAGTAATTTGATTGCCCCGACCGCAAATTAAGTTAGTGTGATTCAATTTTCGATTTGGAGCGATCCAGCAGCCATACATCACTGCAGACATATTTCATTACCCAGCTGAAGCAGAAGGGGGCGGGGCCTGGGCCCGACAGGAAGACATCATAGCACTGTCATGGCGCTCCGTCGGCCCCGGAGCAGTGATTTATGGGGGTGGGGGGTGTGGCCTCAGATGCGTCCGGGTGATTGCCACGGCCCCCCCCCGCCCCAATCCCCGCCCCCTTTTTAATTTACTCCCTGGCACTGGAAGTTCCGCCGTGACCGGCTATAAAGCTAAACGCATATATATAATGCATTTAGCAAATGCATAATACGCGCCTACAATGCATTATGCAGCTTCGATGCATTATGCATATTCAATACATTATGCAAATGAGCTGGCCTCAAGTCGCTCGCCATGTACGTGCCCGCGCAAGCCTTGCGTTCTTTCTGCGTCGTAACGTTGGCTTCTTAAGAGCGGTAAACTACACGCCGTGTTTGCTCCTCCACCCGAGGGTGTCGATATCCCGGGCGCTGACGTGGTGGAGGCGAACCTTCCCGCAGACGCCTCTATGAAAGCATTGATTAAAAGTTGAATGAGAAGCGTCGCCGCCGAGGCTTCCGTCAATCGCCGGTCAATTACCGAGATGAAAAGACATTTCCAAGTGCATATTAAAACTAGACGAGCCCGGCGAGGGGCGAGAGTTCCACGTCTCGGGTTTGTTTGGCCCGGGGGGAAAGTCCGCGGCGGAGAAGTCGACAAAATGCTTTAAATGCGCCGCCGGTTTCCTGCGGCGTAATTGGAAAGGCGTGTTATTGATTGCGTCGGAGACTTTGGCTAATGAATAGATTTAGCTGGAGTTCCTGTTTCCGCGCTGGCTCGATGAGCGCTTACTGTAACCGTCCCGCTATTCGCTGCAGTAATTGCGGCGGGTCGTGATGATGCGACTCATGTCACTGGCTGAACCGGCTCAGTCCGCGCTCGGTCATTATTTTCTGGAGACGGTTTGGGCCGGAGAGCTCCTCAAAGCTCCGTAATGGACAGAGAAATGCCCGCACGCCGCCAGCCATGTCAACTATATCGACCCCCTCAACGCGCCACACGTCAATTCCTCCATTGTTTCACTGGAATGCCGCGTGTTATTTTAGCTTCCTGCTTTAGTCGTTACGTCTTCCGAGTCCTTTGTGTTTGTTTGTTATTAGCTTGACCCGTGACGACCGTTGGTGTTCCAGTGTTTTCTTCAGTTGATTTTGGGTTTGACGCGTAGGCCAAGCTTGAAGATTGGCGAGAGAGAAAAGTTCGAGTTCATTTGTAAGGCGCTTTTCACCGTTGTAACTGTCTCAAAGCGCAGAAATATCAAGAGATTGGAGGGGGGGGCAGTGATGCTGAGATAAGCTCCACCTCTTTTTGACCCAGAAATGGAAAAAGTGGTAGAAAATGGAAGGATGGCTGGACAATTACAATCATATTAAATTTGTGCAATTCGAGTCTCGAAAACTCACATTTCACATGATTCCAGCTTCTCCAATTTATCATAAATCTGGGATTCTGAACACTTTGCTGTATTCTAATTAAAAACCCATATCCACCCGGATCCAATCTTTTGCAACAAATCCAGTCAAACGTGGGCCGCGGAACCTTCCAACAGTCAGATTCAGATTAGTGCCAAAAAAAATCAAACGTAAACTCCTTTCATTTTTTACTAGCAATTATGTTTGTTTTTTTTATTTTTGTTTGCAATCTTCACGTTTTCGTTTAACTTTTTTTTTCACTTCGGATTTTTCATTTCTCATTTTTTTTTGGTTTGGATTTCTGGCCCAAATTTCACATGGGGGCACTTACTCTCATTGGCTGGTGAAAAATAAAAAACCCAACATAACTGCAGGCGAAAAATAAAAACCAAACGTAAAAGTGAAGCATTTTCGTTCGTTTCTTAGAAATTTACATTGGATATTTTTGGCACTAATCTGATTCCACAGAAAAGTCCCAAACTTCAAACAAGAGAGAAGCCCATCACTCGCGCCGCCGCCGCTGGTGACGGTTGTTGCTTAAGATTTAAATAATTTCCCCATCATCTCCACGTCTCTGACAGAGAAGAATGAGACGAAACGTGATGAAACTTCTACAACCGTCTGCTCAGCCCGGTTTGTTTGAGCAGGATCTTCGCAGCACCGGAGTGTCGTCTGCTTGTAGATCGAATGACAGGATCAACGTAGCACATGATCAGTCACATGATCAAACCTTCACGATCATCACAAGAGCGAAGGGCTCACGTCTGTGGCTTGTGGTTTAACCCCGTGTTTGCTGAGTTTATCGTTGATCGATGCGAGGCTTCCTGAGGAATAGTGCACGGGCAGGCAAAAGCCTCGAGCAGATCCCAACATCTACTGTTTCCAAAGCTCTTGTGTCATCAAGATCCACTCTGCGATTGTTGGCCAGCGCGTAGAGCATTCGTGAGCTTCCTCATGGCTCATCCGCAGTGTTTGCAACCCGCTCCTTTTGGGTTCAACTTCTCTGGAATGTGTAGTAGTGATGCCGTGTTTGTGGACCAAAGTGTCAATGTCATGGGACGTACACTACCGTTGTGAAGATCGGGGTCACTTTGAAATGCTCTTATTAAGGAAAAGCGCTGTTTATGTCAAGGAAAATAACGTTCAACTAATCAGAAATACACTCTATACGGTGCTAATGTGGTAAATAACTATTCTAGCTGTAAATGTCTGGTTTGTGGTGTAACATCTACAGAAGAGTATAGAGGAACATTTCCAGCAACTGTCACTCCAGTGTTTTAATGCTACAATGTGTTTGCTAATTGTGTCAGAAGGATAATGGACGATTGTAAAAAGCCTTGTTTGATCATGTCAGCACTGCTGGAAACTGTTTAGCTGGTTAAAGAAGCTAGAAAACTGACCTTCCTCTCAGCACATTTGTGGCTCAATCAAACGCTCAAATTGGCCAGAAATAGAGAACTTTCATGAAACTCGACAGTCTGTCCTTGTTCTTACAAAATGAAGGCCATTCCATGCGAGAAATTGCCAAGAAACTGACAATTTGACCCCAAACCTTTGAACAGTAGTGCAGATGAGGAAAGAACGGATGGTGATTCGTCCTGGAAAGTAAAAAGTCATTGCAGGTAAAAGGTTTTTACAATTAACATTTTTACAAATAGTTTTTGTAGACTGGTTGTAATATTTACACTGTTGCAGAGCAGATCGGTGTCAAGATTTGGGAAGGTACTGTACCTCATATTAGGTATCATACAAGGAACAGAATACTCTACAAAAAATATTTGTGTAGCAAACTTGATTCTGAAAGTAACATTATCATGTGCTACAAGTTTACAATCTCAATGTTTTTTTTAAACTGACTCTTTTCCCCTCAATTTTGTACGCAGATGGACATTTTTGTTTTTTAAAGACAACTTTTCCCTAATTCGCATAGCGATGGTCTCGAACTAAGAAAAGCGCTATATAAATAAACTTGAACAAAACACACACACACACACACAACAAATTCCCTTCTAGAGGGAAAAAAATGTGTGCGTGAAGTGAAACGACGGAACTTTCAATGCTCGTCGTTTTTCTTATTCGCCAGCTCAGTTGTGGGTTTGCGTTTGATAGGTTTTCTCAGTTGTTACCAAAACATCCGAAAGCATTACGACTAATCACCGTTCTGGTCATTCCTGCAAACATAAAGCAAACATAAACCTACTACATCAAGCATCATATCGCTGAGATGTGCGTGTTCCAATCCTCTCAGAGGTGGAAGCAGCAGCAGAAGCAGCAGAAGCAGGAGATTTGCACATTCTGCGCTGATATCGACCCAGCGGAGCATGAAGTGAATCTCCCACACAGTGTCTCTTTGTGGTTTCCGCTCCAGATCGTGTCCAGCAGCTTAAAGTGGCCACTAAGCAGCCAGTGACCGCAGCGCTGCCGACAAACAGGATGGCTTCAGATCCGCCGTACAGCCGCTGTCAGCACAACGCCGCCGTCGATAACAGCACTTTATGATTTTGTGCTCAGTCACAGGCGTGTGATCAGACGCCTCGTCTTACAGTACGTGGTTATCCTCCGAATCTGCGCGTTGCTAAGCAACTCCTCACTATTCATTTTCCCAGCGCCACTCGCCTTGTCAGGGCAGGATGATGCTGAGATTTGCTCGTAGGCTGGTTTTATTTCCTCGCCAGCTTGTGATCAGGATGTTGAGGAGTGTAAAGGCCTGATCGAGAACACACTCCCCGAGAACAGGAGTCCCTTTCTCAATCAGTGGGAATGGGAATTGGAATCCGGAAGCAGCCAATGACAGAGCAGAGAATGGTTTGACCATCAACGTGGTTTTTGCTCTTCGTGACAATTTTTAAAGGGTTTTACTATTGACGTCCTTGTTTTTAGTATGGGTTAAAATGCACGCTAAATAAATCGGAGCTATTTGAATTCTGTATAATTAAGGGTGTGGCCTCTGGATTGAGGTCATATTAATTTAGCTGCAGTGGAACTTGTAATTTTCGGATTTTATTGTTTTCTCAGAATTAATTGTTCGAAGATGAAATTTAAACTTTTTTAGATTAAGCTTGTTGACCTAATAACAAAAAAGTATAAATTCAAATTCCAATGAAAAAGCAGAGAATGATTTGACCGTCGTGACAATTTTTAAAGGGTTTTACTATTGACGTCCTTGTTTTTAGCGTAGATTTAAATGCATTAGAAATTATTTGAATTCTGCATGATTAAGGGTGTGGCCTCTGGATTGATGTCACATTAATTTAGCTACAGTATAACTCGGATTGTATTGTTTTCTAAGCACTAATTGTTCAAAGTTGAAGTTTAAACTTTTTTTAGATTGATTAAGCTTGTTGACCTAAAAAAAAAAAATCAGTAAAAATTCAAGCAAACATTAAGAGCTGTGTGGGCGTGGCCTCGGCAACTCTTTAAGCTCCACTCTTGTCCCGCCCTTCTGCTCATTTACATTTTCAGATGACAGTGACAATCCTCTATAAAATCCGGTTTGTTTCTTCCACTCAGTACGAGGTGGAGAAAGTTCTTCCATCGGCCACGAGTGCAGAGATCCCAGGCAGCAACTTTCAACTCTTATGAGGTACATTTATTATATTAAAAAACATATAAACACAATATATGAAATGCATCCAGGCTGCGTTCAGATTGTTCTGAGAGCCGGCGCTGTGTCTCGTCACTTCTGTTGGCTTTCGGTTATGTGGTCCAGCTGAGAGTGAATCCATTAGCATTCTGATTTTTTAAGCCGCAGATGAGCGAGTTTTTAAACACGTGTTGTGGCTTTTAGGAAAAACGTCCCGATGAAAAATGGATGCCGCAAATCGTCAGGATGGGAATTGGTGGGTGAAAAAATGGAACTTGTGTCCAAGACGAGTGTCCGGAGCAAGACATTGACCCCCACATGCCCCCTGACACCACGGCTTAAGGCTGCCCACTGCTCCGGGTTTGTGTGTGTCTCTTTACTGGATGGTCAAATGCAGAGAACAATTTCGATAATGTTGAAAAACTCACTCTCTTTCGTATACGCCACATGTCTCAATCTCAAGACCAGATGTGGCCCGGGAGAGCTTAAAAGTTTTGATTGTCTAAAAGCAAATACCAAAAAATAAATTAAGAACGTACATTGACCAAAAACGTTCCCACAATGCCTTTCAACTACGGTAGCCAGTTTTTCAGTAAACCGTTTTTCCACAGTTTTATGTTATTTTACTTTATTCACTTGGACAATTTGATCATTCATTAATGGAGTCATAAGCTGACAACATTTTAAAAGATTGATGTTGGAGCAACAAGCAAACGAAGGGTTTTCTACGCAACGGCAATTATGACTCGATTAAGTTATGATAAATAATGAGTTGTTTAGCATTAAGGAGCAGATATTATTTGACATTACATTTGATTACATTTATAAGTTACACCCGGCCCTTTATGCTGATGTGGCCCTCGGTGAAAATGAGTTTGACACCCCTGATTTGATGTTCCATCCATCTGAATGGACAGACTGGGGACGGAGACAGACGCGCAGGATGTGGTGTGTATTGTGTTTCGCTGGTAATCTTTGCTCAGAGCAGTAACAGATTGGAGCGGCATCGGCTCTTCACTTCTGCTTGACAGACTTCCAGCGCATATGTTTTTCCGCGGAGGTGAAATCTGCAGTTCCGCGGCGTCTGGAGGCAGAAACCTCTTGTTTCCGTCCATAAAGAGCGGGATGCTATTTAAATCGCCGCGGCTGTGGCGGGTCAGCGCGTAGGAGTGCGGATTTAAACGCGCTCGCCTGCCACCCTACAACATCTCCTGCCAGCTTTTTATTTGCGGTTTTCACTGGAAATCTTTTTATTCTGGTAGGTTCCGGAATAAACTCTGAAGTGAGAAAAGCCCCGGGCCTCCAAACCATTGAGGAAAAGTAAATAAAAGACACACAATTACATTTACACACACACACACACACACACACGCCAGCAAAGTGTTTTATATTTGTTTGACCTTTATCAAGTTACGCTATAAAGGGGACCATAAAAAAATAAATGGGAAAATAAAATTATTGTACAGTATTTTTACTTAACTTTACAGGCAGACGCTTTTATCCAAAGCTTTGTAAATGAAGTTATATGTTATACGTGTGTGTGCGTGTTTGAGTGAATTCATGTATACATGTGTTTGTGTGGATGGACAGATAGATGGGATGGATGGATGGATGGAGGGATAGATAAATAGATGGATGGATGGATAGATAGATTGTTAAATATGGGATAGATGGATGGAGGGATAGATAGATAGTTAGATGGATGGATAGATAGTTAGATGGAGGGATAGATAGATGGATGGATAGATGGATGGAGGGATAGATAGATAAATTGTTATATGAGGGATAGATAGATTGTTAGATGGATGGATGGATAGATAGATTGTTGGATGGATGGATAGATAGTGTGCATCAAAAGAGAG
Source organism: Paedocypris sp. Pulau Singkep (assembly GCA_017309775.1). Taxonomy (NCBI): domain Eukaryota; kingdom Metazoa; phylum Chordata; class Actinopteri; order Cypriniformes; genus Paedocypris; species Paedocypris sp. Pulau Singkep. The sequence continues at coordinate 8,397,138 of MU204235.1, read as the reverse complement.
TTGAAGTGTTTTCTCAATAAGGAAACGGTTCTGCTCCGCGTGATCACGTGACGAGGTTCTTCAGCATCACCGATCATCTCAGCATCTGGATTGACCTGCTGGTGACCTTGGGAGCGTCGAGATGCGCGTGGAGACAAACGTCGCGTCTCCAGCGGTTCCTTCAGCTGTGATTATTAACTCTCGGATTATTCGTCCCAAATCCGCACACAATTGCGCGCGGGAGAAGATAAACGATCAGACGGCGAGTGTCCGTGGAGTGTGTTCACTAATCATCGCAAGTATAAGGAGAGAAAAAAGCCATTAAACAATGCAAATCAAAGCACATTCCTCAGTCCAGCTCGCTTCCACCATTCGCGCTGATAGCGGAGAAATTGCTGATAACTCCATTAGGGAGGAATTGGAAATACGATAAAGCGGCGCGGCCTGATGTATGATGTTTCCTCTGGCTGCAGGTTCCGATAAAGAGCTCGTTCCCGATGAAAGGAGCGCTCGACAGAGGCAATTCTGCTGCTTTAACCAACACGCGCGAGATAAGACGCAGGAGTGATTACCCATAATGCCATCTCCACATCTCACCGCGCCGTGAACAGAAATCTCAGCGTGTAAAGTTTATCAGTCAAACATAAAAGATTTCAATGCTATTTTAGTCACAACTGTTACGTGAACTGATATACACTGTGGTGACATCATCAGTTACATCAGAGATAGACAACGTGACGTCACTTCATATAACTTAATAAAGTTGCATTGAAATCTTATTTTCTAATCACTGCCCCTAAGTACATTGCTTTTTTTATTCTGATACATTACTGTACATTTTCTGTAATTCATTTTAACACAATTAAAACGTAACCACAAAACAAGCTTAAAACATCTATAAAAATGTAAGGTTTCGGATATGTAAAAGCTGTTATTAATAAGTTCATTTCATAGTTATGTTATTAAACTACGTAATTAAAAAAAATTATTTGCTTCTGTACTTTCGCGTGTTGTTTAAATTGAAATTAATTTCAGACCTTTGGTTGCGATTTAGATTTGGTCACGAGCCGGAAGTGACGTAAAATGGCTTCCGGACGTGCACGCAGCAGGAGGCTCTGCCAAGTTTGGACAATGTTTTTTGGTTGATTTCCGACGCAGCGTCTTATGACAACAAGCGGCCAACAAGGTACTTATTTTACCTTTACACTTTTGATAGTGTTTTAAAATTTTTAGGTAAACTTTTAGATTAACGTAGTAGTAGTAGTTCCATATACCAACGTCAATCTCAAGTTCTCACATTGTTACGGGTAAAACACGTGGTTAAAGAGATAAACGCGTTTTTTAATTGGACTGACTTCAGTTAAGGTTAAAAAATATACGGAATTATTTAATAGTTTGGTGTCTTGTGCCGTATTTTTCCAGGTGTAGACTCATTCAGTACGTCACGGTGACGTCATCGGGGGTCTCGTTTTTAATGTGCCTTGCACACATTGGTTTATGTTAAATAATGTATAAATGTATAGTATGTATAAATAATATATCTAGTATAAAGTATATACATTAAAAAAATTAGAACGAAAAAAGTGATTCAAACGTTTTCAATAAAACGTATTAGCAGTAAACAATCAACAGAGTAAACAATCAGCAGAGTAAACGGTAATATAGAAAAGAAAACTTTGCTAATTGCACGGAGGGAATAAAGTGGCATGTGCCAGTGGTGAATTGCAGTGTGTGTTTATTAATAATCTTTGTTTTTTTCACTGTGGAGCCGCTCATATATTATTTAAGTATACTTAAATATCATTATAATTTTTTTTATTTTGACATTTACTTTTAATAGTGTGCAACTTTAAATAACAATGTTTCATTGTTTATCCAAACGTGCGCTTCCAGAAAGCTCCGCCCACCCTCGGTCCCTGCATGTAGCGGGTGGGGGTGGGGGGGGTCAGTGGAGGGGGCCATATGCTGCTTCCTCGTGTCTGGGGTCCTGGCATTCCCAGCTTCTGATGATTCCTGTTGGACGTGTGTGTGGACATCTGCTGGTCCAGACATCATCAGGAGCAGGGATGGCCAGGGCTCTCTCCCCTAATCGTTCTCCTCGACATAACATTCGTCTCCATCTTCACCAATGACTTTGTGATGTTAGCGTGCCAGAGGAGACTGGCACCAGAGAGTCGGGTTCTCCCTAAGTTCTTTCCTCTCACCCCGCCAGAGAGGTTTTGTTTTCCTAGCCCCTGCGATCTAGCTTGCCCTTCTGGTCATAGTCTGAACAACAATTGACTTTTTTTTTTTTTTCCTTTTAAACCGACTCATTTTTTTTTTTTTTTTTTAACCAAATTTCTGAACTTACATAATGGACATTTTTCTTTTTAAAGACTTTTTCACATAGCGTCTTGACTGCATGTGAAATGACTGCACTTTAGTCACCACTGCACACTGGCTCCCTTTAAATCATCACTTGAGTCACTTTTTCTGCTTTTGTATTTTTTTATTCATATGTAATCTGTATATTTATGCCGTATTTCTCTCCCTTATTGTATTTTTTTTTTGTATTTTTTTTATCACTTGTATTTTCATATTTTATCTCTCTCTTTTTATTGTGTTCTGATGCTTTTGTATTCTTGTATTTTATTGCTTTTGTGTTTTATTCTTTATCCCCATCTTAAATTTTTGTACCGCCATCCCCCCCCCCCCTCCTTATGTTAACATGCTGGACGATTGCAAAATACATTTCACTTCACGTTGTTGAAAAATAATTGTGGATTTGACAAATAATATTTGAAATTCAGATTAAGATTCCGAAATGCTGTATTGCCATGTCCTATAGAGATCACTTTACAGAACTTGGAATTGTTGGTTCAGTTGGGGGGAGTTTGGGCACAGAATTTAAATTTGATGCGTCTCGAACTAAGAAGAGCGCTGTATAAATAAACTTGAACTCGAACTTGAACTTAATAGGCTTCAGTGGCCAGGGTCTTGCACCTCTGTCCTCACGGGATGGTTCCGGAGCTGGTTGTGGTTGTGGTTGTGAGTTATGGATGTGGTGGTGTGTGAGTGGGGAGGTTTTAACGGCCGTCATTTAGAAGATGAAGAGGCTTCAGCGGGACGCTAAATCTGACAGCGCTCCACAAACACACACTTTATGGGCCGCGCAGATGGCCGCGTGTAGCCGTTTCAAAGCGCCAGTACATCACACACACACACACACACACGCTGGGTTTTGTTGTTATTTCGTGAAGAGAGAGAGAGAGAGAGAGAGAGACACGTGTGATTGGGAGAGTCTGTTGTTTGCTGTGCTGTAACGAAAGAGCAACTTGATGTGAAATCTGTTGCTGTGACTTGCAGAACTCACTGTCTCTCGCTCATTCTTTTTCTTTTTTTCTATCTCTCCCCATTTTCTCTCTCTCTCTCTCACACACATTCTTTCTCTTTCGCTGTCTCTCGCTCATTCTTTCTCTCTTTTTTTTCTTTTATTCACTCTGTCTCTCTCTTTCACACACACACACGCACACACACACACACACACACACACACACACACACACACACACACACACACACACACACACACACTATTTAGCTGTCGCTTATTTCTCTCTCTCTCTCTGTTTCTCTTACACACACTCACACTAACTTCGTCTCTCTCTCTCTGTCTGTATCTCACTCTCTCCCCCTCTTTTCTCTTCTGTCTCAAACACAGACTCTCATTCTCACACACACTCTCTCTTTCTCTCTGTCTGTTTCTCACTCTCTTCCCCTCTTTTCTCTTCTGTTTCAAACACAGACTCTCATTCTCACTCTCTCTCTCTCTGTCGGTTTCTCACTCTCTCTCTCTTTTCTCTTCTGTCTCAAACACACTCTCATTCTCTCTCTCTCTCTCCCCCTGTCTGTCTATCTCTCTCTCTCGTTCTGTTTCTCATTCTCTCTCTCTCTCTCTTTTTCTCAGTTTGTTTCTCACTCTCTCTTTCTCTCTCTTTCTCAATCTGTTTCTCTCTCTCTTTTTCTCGATCTGTTTCTCTCTCTCTTTCTTTGCTCTAATTCTGTCTCAAACATAGCCCCCCCACACACACACCCCACCCCCCATTCCCGGTCTGCATCTCATTCTCTCCTTTTCTCTTCAGTCTCAGACTCTCATTCTCTCTCTTTCTCACACAGGCACACACGCGCATCGCTCTCTCGGTGTGCGTGCGTGCGTGCGTGCGTGCGAGCGAGCGAGCAGGAGGCGGTGGAACTCATCTCCGCACGCAGACACCAGTCTCGGAGACCGCGCGAGCAGAGCGGAGCAGTTTCAGTAACTCCCGCGGGCAGATGCCGAGAAGCCCGGAGAGATGCCGAGGGAAGACGCGTCCCCGAACCGCCGCTAGAGCCTCGGAGTCGGACCGTTGCGCTTCTGGATACTATTTGCGCAGTTTCCACCAGACCTCCACAATGACTCGTCTGCGTCGCTCGGAGGAGTTTTCGGGCTTTTTCATCCGCGTGTCGTTTTAATCCCAACACCCGTGATAATTTTTTTTTCTGATTCATCCCAGCGTCCGAAAAAAAAAAACACATTTATTGGCCGCCGGTGAATGTTTATTTCTCCAGATGCGTTGCGCGTAAATGCGCGTCGGATTAATCTCCACGTCTCCACAGTCCCGCGCAACCCTGATGGAAGTAAGAGAGCGCGCGCTGAGCTTGCGTTAGGGCGGGAGGCGGACGTGTGTGCTGCGGGACGGAGTGAGGATGCAGTCGGGGATGCGGGCGCTGTGTGCCGGCGGAGGCGCGTCTCTCTGCTGCCTGCTGATGCTGTGGATGATCTACACGCACATCCTGAAGGAAGGCAAGTGCACTTTACGCGTGGGCAAACTTTTTGATTCGCGGGTCACCCTAGGTTCTAACGTTTGATAAAGTGGCTGGACCGGCTGGAGGAAAAAATACAGTGGTACCTCGGTTGACGAACGCAAAAGTCATAAGAAAATACACCTCGGCTGACGAACCGGTGGCGCGGACATGTGACGTTATGTTCAGGCTTTCACATGATGATCGCGGAGAGAAAGATAGAACAGAAAGTACTGATTTTTTTTTGTTGCGCAAAAACCAACCCGTTTGAGCGATGGCTGTATTGAACTTTATGAAAATGTGCATAAATGATTGCGAGTTTTTAAAATAGGTTTTAAAATAAAATAACCATTGAGCAAAAGAAGGAAACTATAGAGATGCTCGTTGCATTCCTCCAACGGATCTCAGCGTGCACGCGCGTAGACCTAAATTTTTAATTTAAAGTTTTGAGACTGACAGTGGAAAAATAATAGTTAAAAATGCACTAGTACATTTAATCAATGTATTTGATTTCACGTTTTAAAATGTGTTCATATAGAACATAAAATAAACCTTCGTAATGGATTAACTTGATTTACATAAAAAAGCATTTCTGCGTGAAAAGTTCTGCGGGCCGGATTAAAACGTTTACCAGGCCCTGCATATGGTCCCCGGGCCGTAGTTTGCCCACCCCTGGTTTAGTGCAAAGTTTAGGGGCAAACGGAGCTGCCGGGCTGTATCTGAGTTTAACACCCGGGAGACTGAACCTTTTTGAGTTTCTCTCCTGAGCCAAAAAATTCTTTGTGCTTGCAACTCCTAAGCGCTGGGTTTGACTCCCATGGAAAGCCTGATGTAGCTGCGACGTGTCAGTCTGAGACGCATCTGCTGAATCAGTTTGTCAGTTCTACTCAACCGTTCATAACATGGAGCCAAACTTGACTTGAACGAGTATGAGAATTGAGTGTAAGTTGCCAAAACAGTCGAAAAAATGTATGTATTTTTCAGACTCTGCATCTTGTTTTTTTTGTGGACCACCTGCAGTTGCCTTTTAGGAAATTGATTGGGACACGTTGATTCTCCATCAGATTGAAAATTAAGGTCTCGGATGCGACTATGTGACCCTGGTTTTGCGTGTCATCACGGATGAAATGAAAGTTTGTTCACCACAGTTGTTTTCAGTCGCCTTGCAAATGTGGAGCAGTGGTTGTTGATGATTTGGCGTAAAACTTTTTCTCTGGAAATTTGACCTTCAGTGGCGTCTGAAGGTCGATGCTGATTAACGTTGACGTAGACATCACCTCTTCCAATGAATCAAAATCACTCAAGTGTGTGAATTTAGTAAGAAGCGCCTCACAACACCAGCAGGGACCGGTTTTGGCCCGCGGGCCGCATGTTGGCTATCACTGATTTATAAAAGCCAGACCGTTAAAGGAAATGCAATTCCTAGGAATCTCAGTCTCCGCCAGCGTTTTATACAAAGCAAAGACAGGAAACCCTTCACGGCTCATCACGGCTGAGGAGAAGTCGTTTGCCATTTTGCCACTTCCTGTCGATTGCCATTTTTCTTCTCGCGGCGGAGGCTCTGACTCATTCTGTTGTTCTGGAGCTCGTCGGCTCCCATAGTTCTTGTTTTTAGTGCTTTGATTTTGTTTTTGTTAAGCATGGCAGAAGCTGGTGTGTGTGTGTGTGTGTGTGTGTCGTGGTCTGAGATAATGAAGACAGGAGTCATGACTCCAGTCCGGGCTAAGAATGTGACTCACGTTTGATCCGCTATAACCGCCCTAAAAAAGCACCGCCGGGCGCGTCATCCGTGTGCTGATGTGGAAGTTCTGCAGATGGCTGTCAGCGGGGCCAGATACCACAGATATTAGCGCCGCGGCTCGCAGGAGTTCCTTAGCGCGCTAATACGACAGATTTACCGCCGTCCCGCTGCACAAATCCCACGTCTCACCTAGACGAGCTGACTAGACCACGCCCTCTCGCTAATGAATGATCTCGTTTCGTCTGCGGCCTTTGGTTTGCATTAAGGAGGTAAATCTGTCAGCGGGGACGAGTTTGAGGCCCGGTCCTTTCCTTTACGGTTCACGTGTCGTGAATAGTCGTGAATATTTACTCACGTGGGTGAATAGCTCAGATCTGTATGGATTGTGTGTGTGTGTGTCTTCCACACTGTGATTGGTCGGACTTGGGGTCTAGAGACACTGGGATTGGCTGTAGGTTCCTGAGACCCTGAAAAATGAAGATTGATGTTTATTGTGTGTGGATAGATATTTTGATGTTATTATAAATTGTTGTTATTTTTATTATTTTTGTTATTCTTATTAATATTTGTCATACATATTTTTATAGGATGGATAGAGGGATGTGCTATGATTTCTGAGACATTCTGAGTCTATCAATCCATCCATGTGTTCTGTTAAAGACATCATGACGTCATCATTATATACAATATGAATATAAAATGTATAATGTATATGCATATGTACACACGATTATATTTCCCTTTGGATGAAAACTGTTTTTTTTTCATTGAATTGAAATATATTTATAAGTATTTATATATTATGATTATAATTTTTACTTATCAAATGTACTTTGTAAATGTCGAAAGTGATCTTTGACCTCTGTGTGGCATATTATATCATCACAGCCGTGAGAACATGTGACTTCATGAAAGGTCGTGACCCTTTAAGTGCCGTCGGCGTGTGAGGAAACTCTAATCAGCGTAATCTTCCGATTAGCACGAAACGTATAGTGCGCATCGCGTCCGGATGATACTTACGCTTGTGGAAGGGTTTTAGTGTGTGTGTGTTTTAGTCGTGATTTAATTACGCCGTCCTCGCAGGCCACGACTGTCATCCAGGATCACAACAGAGACGTGATGACATCACTGATAACGCACAGCGCGGTCTGGTGACAGATTCTCCAGATTTAAATCAATTGTCAAGAGTCCAATTAAAAAAAAAAGGTCTCGTGCGTTCTACAGAGGAATTCCCCAGAACGCTCCGAGCGTAGATTACTCGTTCATTAGGTCTGATAATGAAGCACGATGCTGCTCAGCTGTTGTTCTCACTCCTGCTTCTCGGAATCCTCACATCCCTCCTTCATTGTGCAGCGACGCTCCATCACTGTCACTCACTTACTATCATTCTTCAGCCTGATCGTGACGCTCCGATTCTGCATCTCTCTCTTTCGTTCTCTCTTTCTCTCTCTGTCTTTTAATGGCTGACTGTGAGTCCGTAAGCAAAACTTCGGAGCAGAAAGAAAACGAGGAACACCGGAGTCAAACACGATCAAATTGCTCCTCCTGCTGCACAGAGAAAAACAATACTGCTCTGATATTTACCTCTAACACAAACCCAGCTCAGCTTTAGTCAGACGTGCAAAGGCTCATGGGAGATATATATAAATGCCATTCAATATATATGTATAGATATATCAGGGAAGTGCTTATTTGTGCAAGTATGTGTTTTTTTTTTTAATCACAGCTACATCCTTTCCAGTTGAAAACACGCTGGTCAATAGTCTTGAAGTCTGTGAAGTGTTTCTGAAAGCAAAAACCTGTTGATTCTACAGCTATCCACAGTCACTTAGAATGATTTGATTTGCAGTGGTTGTTCTTTTTTTCTGTGCGCACTTGTGTGTGTGTGTGTGTGTCTGTGTGTGTGTATGTGTGTGTGTGTGTGTGTGCGCAAAACCTCTTCACAGCTTTGAATAATTCATGTTGGTGAAGGTGTCTGTAGCTGAAAGACAGACGGGCACAGAGTGGGATTTACAGAGTGTGTGTGTGTGTGTGTGTGTGTGTGTGTTTTTCTGTGTTTTTGGCTCAAACCCGTCACCCAGGCATTTTTGGGTGTTTTCTAAGTGAAACCGGCGAGGGTCCGAGGATTCTAGCCTGATGGACCCTATCCACGAAGGGTGTGTGAGCACGTGGCTCCGCCCCTTCGAACGGACGCGTTGTCACTCGCGTATAACAATACACCTGGAAATGTCAGCGGCGGCGGACTGCTTCCTGCTTCATCACGGGTGGGGCGGGGCTGCGGCGGGGTGAATGTTATCATGGTTTTCCTTTTGATACAAATTTTTATTGCCAACGTTCTTTTTTTTTTTTTACAGCCCTGTGCATGTGATAAAACATCACTGTTAAAGGTGTGTGTGCTAAACTCCAATTCCCATAATGCATTTGCTGCATATTTTTATGCTTCGTTTCACATGTTGTGCTGTTATTATTATATTTATTCTTTACTTTTTTCCGTTTCTTTTCGCCAGCTTATACGTTTGCATTTTAGGGTCATTATGATTTTTTGACTTGTTAATTCTTATCACTCTGACTCCGCCCACCATGACAACTGATTGCCATTTTCAGTCTGTTTGCTCTGACTCCGCCCACCAGCTTAGTTGATTGGTGTTTTCAATCCGTTCACTTAGACTCCACCCATTAGGGATTTTTATCCAACATGTTGTTTTTGTTCACCTTGACTCCGCCCTTCAAGGCTTTTTTCCTACACATTCATTTTCTTCACCCTGATCCACCCATTCATAGTGAAAGACAACACCAGATTGTGAGTGAGACCATGGACAGGCGGAGCTGCTTATGTTTATTAATGCGGTTGTTATTACTGTTTAATAGGAACACTCTTTATACCTTTTCTCCACTAATGACACATTTTCAGCTTTTTTTCATCTTCCACTCAAATGATTGTCATGTGCTGATTGGCTCCTTAAGAATCTTTCTTCTCGCATCCGAATCGCGCACACACTGTTTTTCTCTCGTTTGATGAGTGAGAGTTCAAAGAAAAATTTCCTTTTAAATAGTTTCTAACGTTTTAAATGTTACTTTCCAGTCCCTTGTTAAACTCGGCTCTTCCTTGCTGAATAAAAGCATCAATTATTCATCGTCGGTTTTTAAAGTATTAAAAGTCTGAGTATGTGTCTTTCAGATCCAGTAGTAGCGTAGGAGTGGTGCAAAAGAAGTTCCTTAACAACCGTGTTGCAATCACTAATATAATTGTGATAATGGATTGATTGCAATGTCATTTATTGCATCAATTTAGTTTTTTATTTAATTTTTTTTTGTTTGTTTGTTTTTTGCGAGTATTGTTTATTAATATTATAAAATTAAAATAAAATTTGTATAAAATTAACTTTGTAGCGTTACAACATTGCGATTGGTCGGCTAACAGTGGGAGTGTCCCGCCCTCCAGACTCAGAGTGTCTGTGATTGGCTCCAGCTCCCCGCGACCCAGAAATGACAAAGCAGCGGTAACATGATATTTCAAACACATTTTAGCATTTTTGAAGGCTCTTGTTTTCCCACGTCTTTTCTTCGTAGCTGTGACGCCGCGGTGTGTGTGTGTGTTGGGCAGGAAGTGTGTGTGTCGTTTCCCGCGGCCCCATTTGCAAAATACAATTTCTTGCTGAACAAAGGCCACGAGCGCTCGGCACGCCAGCAGTTAACGGCGCCCGCCTCGTGAAACCACTCGCGCTTCTGCAGGTAATGAAGTCGTGGAAGTGACCGGATGTTTATGGAAAAGTGAAAAGCTTATTACGGTAAAATCAATAGAGCTGCGTTTTGCCACCCGTGTTTCCCTCCGCGGGGTGAAGCCGAGCTTGATATCAGATGCCACGCTGGTCCAGGGTAGATTGCAATGCTGCTCTCTCTCTCTCTCTCTCTCTCTCTCTCTCTCTCTCTCTCGCTCTCTCTGTCTCAGTTTCTCTGTTTCTTTTAGTTTCTTAGTGAAGTCTCTCTCTCTGTGTCTCTGTCTCAGTCTAGACATCTCTCTCTCTGTGTGTATGTTTGTGTGTGTGTCTCTCTCTCTCTCAGTCGCTCTCTCTCTCAGGGTCAGTATGTCTGTCTCTCTCGCTGTTTTTTTTTTCAGTTTCTCCCTGTCTTTTTTTTTGTCTCTCTCTCTTTCTCCCTGTCGCTCTCTCTCTGTCTCGGTATGTCTCTCTCTCTCTCTCTCTCTCTCTTTCTCACAATTTCTCTGTTTCTTTCAGTTTCTCCCTCTCTCTTTCTCTTTCTCCTTGTCTCTCTCTTTCTCTCTCTCTCTCTCTCTCTCTCTCTCTCTCTCTCTCTCTCTCTCT
>MU204235.1:8367344-8386179 GCA_017309775.1 Paedocypris sp. Pulau Singkep | reverse complement strand
TCTCTCTCTCTCTCTCTCTCTCTCTCTCTCTCTCTCTCTCTCTCTCTCTCTCTCTCTCTCTCTCTCTCTCTCTCTCTCTCTCTCTCTCTCTCTCTCTCTCTCTCTCTCTCTCTCTCTCTCTCTCTCTCTCTCTCTCTGTCTTTTTGTCTCTCTCTGTCTTTTTGTCTCTCTCTCTCTCTCGTCATGTATAGTTCCGTTGCTCTTTTCTCTTTTCTGTATAGTTTTGCTCTGTATCTTAAAGACCGTGACCTTTGTGTTCAGACCCCTGTCGTTTATTTTCTTGCTTCTTCTCGTTCCACTCGGGCTTGATGAGCAGACGAGCTGGTTGTGGTTGGGGGTCCGCGGGGTTAATCTGCTCTTCAGTGCTGGATCCGCTCGGCCTCCGTCAGCTCAGACACATCGCTGGGATTGTTTTTACCGTAAATATTTCATTAAACTACTGTAATACACTGTCCTGCCGATAGAAGACTCAAATGAGAAGAATGTGTGTTCTATTTGTTCTTTTTTTATTTTATTTGGCTTTAATATTGACTGAAATGAGTCGTTCTGGCCTTCAGCAGCTGTCTTAAGGTTTTTATTGCGATGCAGTTTTTGGTTGTTCTTCGTGTGAGATTTGGCTTTCCTCGTCTTCCTCGTCTTTGATCGATGATCGTGGCACTGAACATGTTTGAGGAATATGAGGTCAGTGACCTCGTGACCTCTGCACCGCCTCTCGCTGCTCCTGCAGATCTTTATCGTTTGATTCTGTCTGCCGCGTTCGCTCTGAACAAGCAGAAGTGACTCTTTCGCCTGAATTCACGTTACACACGGTGACAGAGAGACCGTCCGGCCACATGGACTTTATCTCGCCCCTGTGGGATATTATAAATATTATATAAAAAGGCACATTTTCCGCTCTTTGATTCCACTGATGTTTACAGCTTTGTCTGTGCATTGACTTTTCATTTACCACTCCTTTCTTCTCTTCTTGTAGTTGACGCATGTATACATGCGTGTGTGTGTGTGTGTTTCTGACGGTGTTCCGTATATTAAAGTTGCTCGGTGTTTAACTACTGGGACAGGCATTCATAGTCAAACACAGAGAATTTTAGCTTATTTTGAAAACCATTTTGTGTGTTAAACCTGGTAAATAATGTTTGTGAGTCAAGCAACAATTCAAAACGCAAAACTTTTTACTGTTATTGCTGGTAAACCAGTAAAAACCTTGTAGATCTTGTTGTTATAATTGGAAACTTTATCATAAATTTTCAGTCAAAGCTATGATAGTTGTATGAAATAAATGATTACTAAATGATTGTTTGATGTATGAAAAATCATGTATGATGCATAAAAACTCACTGTATAATTGTTTGTACGTAAAATTTACGAGAGAGTAAAAATCAAATTGGGATTACATGTATAAAAAAAAAAAAAAAAAAAAATATATATATATATATATATATATAGAAATAAATAATCAAAGGTTCAAGGCTCATTATAATAATAAACAATATTCACATTAGCCTCACTCACATCCAGTCACACTACCAGCTTTTTTGAAAAACGAATAAAATACTGAAACTTTTTTACTTTTACATGCATTTTTTGTTTGGAATAGAGAGCTCATACCACACTCGTTTTGTTTTAATTTAATCTTTTAAATAGCTTTTAAGCTTTTTTAAGTTTTTAAGTATTTTTTTTTCTTCTGGAAAATACAAAAGATAATGCTGTTTTATTCGTTTTTGCACTTTATCGCCTTGAGATTCCTCATTCAGACACATTTTCATGTTCCAGTCTTATGTAATGTTTTTTTATTAAGGAATAAAAGCAAAAACAAAGGTCCTAAAATTGTTGCACTTTTACCTGTGGTATTGAAAATGGTATCGAGTTACAATACTTCGATCAAAAATTGTCATATTGAAGTTGCTATTTCTTGTATCTTGAAAACACCAGTGTGTTTAAAAGTTACTGGAATTATAAAACATGTGAATATTTTCAAACTTGTAAAACATTTGGAGACCGAAGCCGCACAATTTGACTTTGAGAGAAACGGCATCAGTAACTCTTGTGCGACGCTGGTTATAATCTGTAAAAGTCTGAGCGGACCCCGAGTGGAAGAAACACGGTGTTACGAAATAAAAGCGAATAAGAAAGGGCACGGAGGAGCGGAGGAGGGTTAATTCTCTTATCTAAATTCCGAGCTGGCGAGGATTAATACGGACGGTTACAGAAGAGGTTGTGGCTCTATTTTGGAGGAGGCCGATCAGAGCGAGACGGAGAGCGAGGTGACCTTCAGCTTCACCACAGTCTTACAATAATGATGTCAGCCGGGATTTCTCATCCGCGCTCCACGAGATGCCCACGTCGCTGCCAAGGTTACAACTATTTCAAGACTTTGCGTCGTCCTGAAGTGATGCGGAGTGTGTGTTGGGACATAAATCGTGCTGGCGGGTTTCAGGAAAGTTGTCGTCACGCGTTTTCCCACAATATTGGCTTTCTCCGTTATTTGTCCAAGTTTTCTTATCCACTCTAATGGCGATTGCCAACTGATTTTTAAGCCATATGGAAATAAAAAAAAAAAACATTTTTATGTTGATTCAACCTTGATATGGTGATATTTTTATGTTGATTCATATATAAGTGAAAAAAGATGGGGGCGAAATCATACCATGCTTTTCCGAAATGGTTTGGAATTGTACTCACTTTATTAAGAAGTATAAAATATATCAACCCTTGTAAACAATCACAAGCAGACCTGTGCAAGTAAGTTTCTGTCCTGTAAGTAATTTTTTGTCTAATTGCACAATTTATTGCACTAATTTATTTTCCAATATGTTTCAATTGTATAAATCTTTTTTTTTAATTGTGTTTATATTTAGGTCTAGTCAGATTTTCCCAAAATTAATATGTACTGAAATTTGAGTGAGAAACACAACACATGAAATACAGTATTTAGTTCTTATTAAAAGCACAGTTACAACAGTTGCCAATATTGCAACAATCCGAGAATCACGGACTGAAAAACTCACTTTATGGCGATATGAAACTTTGCTCTTCTTCACCAAGTCTTATTTTAAAATTTCCATCTCAGAGACTTCCTGCTAGACATTATTTTCCGGTTCTCATACCTTGGAGATACCAGAATTCCCACTAGGTCTTATTTTCCGGTTCTCATACTGTACCTTGGAGATACCAGAATTCCCGCTAGGTCTTATTTTCCAGTTCTCACGTCTTGGAGATACCAGAATTCCCACTAGGTCTTATTTTCCGGTTCTCATACTGTACCTTGGAGATACCAGAATTCCCACTAGGTCTTATTTTCCAGTTCTCACGTCTTGGAGATACCAGAATTCCCACTAGGTCTTATTTTTCGGTTCTCGTGTCTTGGAGATACCAGAATTCCCGCTAGGTCTTACTTTCAGACCTGGAGTCGACATGTTTCTTTTGGAGAAGCAGGTGTCCGTGAAGCTTTGCTGTGACCTTCACCTACTGTTTTGAGAGTGTAATGGTCTGGGCTGTTGGAGTGTGAAAGTGTTTGGTGGTCCTGGAGGGAGGCGGAGCCTGTGTGTTGAGCCCGTCGGTCTTAATCAGCTCCGCCTGTGCTGACTGTCCACCGAGCAGCGACGCTCATCAACTCTGCTCTGCTGCATTTGCATTTCAATGGGTCAGGGAGCGTGTGTGTGTGTGTGCGTGTAAAATATGATGAATAGCAATAAGCCACTCACGTCTGCAATCAGCAGCTTTTTAAGCCTGAAATCTACGATGACGCACTAATGAACCGACACGATGGAGCTGTAGGACTTGGATTTCTGTGCCTGGAGTTACAGAATGTCTTACCAGGACTTCTCGAGTTATTAATGGACAGACAGACAGACAGACAGACAGAGAAAATGAGGGAAAGAGAAGAGTGAGAGAGTGAAATAGTGACTCTGGTAACTAAATAGTGACAGACGTACTGACACATGGATGGATAGATAAACATACAGGCACATGGATGGATGGATGGACAAACGTACAGACACATGGATGGATGGTCACATGGATGGATGGATGGATGGAAGGATAGACGTACAGACACATGGATGGATGGATAAACACATGGATGAATGGATGGATGGATGGATGGGTAGACATTCAGACACTAGGATGGATGGATGGATAGATGTACAGATGGATGGATGGATGGATGAGAGGGGTCGAATGGTGGATGAATGGACAGATGGATTGATTTATTTGACAGACATGTAGATGGATGGATTGATAGACGGACGTACAGACACATAGATGGATGGTTGCATGATCAATGAATAGACAGATGGATCGATTTATTTGACAGACATGTAGGTGGATGGATTGATGGATAGAATGGGTAGATGGGAAATGGACAGACGGGTAGATTAATTGGTGGATTGTGAATCATGAATGCTTAGATGGAAGATAGACTGGTGGATGGATAAGCGAGTGGATGGGTGAATGGATGGATAAATGTATGAATGATAGGTGGATGGAGAGACAGATGGATGACTTACAGACAGAAACATGGATGGATGATAGTAAAACGAAACAAGATGGAAGAATGAATGAATAAAGATACAGAATGTAAGTTTGGTTAGAGATGAACAGATGGATGGACAGACAGAGCGACGGGCAGATGGATGGATGAATGAACAGAAGGACGGACGGATGGACCGTTTAATTAGTGTCATTTTGTCTGTATTCGTTCTCTGACACAGTGTCCGAGTCAAAGCAGGGCTGTGATTGGCTGCGTCCGGGGCGAAGGGTGACGCCCCTATGAAAGTCTGCACTGATTAATTCCTCCAGTTTTCTTGGACACATATAAAAAATAAAAACCAAAAAATTAAATTTAAACGCTGTAAATCTGATTTCCCGGCAGCCGGACTCATAGAGTCGTCGGTATCCACGGCGACGGGACGCGAGTGATTATTCTGAATGAATTACGGTGATTATGCGTGAGTCATGTAATGTCCGGTCACTGGCGCCGGTCCGCGCTCGCCTCAATAGAAGTTCTTAGCATCGCGCGCTCACTAAAAGTGTCAGAAATACTCCGCCAGGCATTTATGGCTGTCAGGGAAACGGCTCTTTGAGGGGAAGTGGTCTCGGAGGACGCGAGGGAGAAAGAGATGAAGGCTTTTCAGAAACACCTTCAGGAAAGCAAAGAGCTGCCGTTCCTCCAGCCCCACACCTTCAAACCGCCCGATTCCTGCCACAACTAGGTGTCGTTTCCAAATCGTTCCTATCAAATTGAATGTGAAAATATTCATCTGGATAGCCCATGATGACGTTGTTCTTGATGACATCATTAATAATGACATCGCCCATGATGACGTTGTTCTTGATGACATCATTAATAATGACATCGCCCATGATGACGTTGTTCTTGATGACATCATTATTAATGACTATCGCCAGTGTTGACGTTGTTCTCAATGACTTCATTATTAATGACATCGCCCCTGATGTCGATTTATGTGATTAACAAAAATCGGATTTCACATTCACTGATAAAGATCTATTGTTTTATCATAATTTTACTAAAATCTACTATTTTGTCTAGTCTGTAACATTAATATATGACTGTATATGCTATAATGACCAGTTGTGAATTTGCGACCTAGCAGTGACGTTCTACATTCGCGACAACATCATTTATGATGACGTCATTCAAAGCTTAAATCCCTTTTATCAATGTTATGAATGTATAACATGAAAGGTCACCAATGTAGAAATAGAGACTTAAAGTTTTTAGATTTATTGGGAACTTATGAGGTGTATTTTAAGCCCCGCCTCTATGGAATCAGATTACTGCCGAAAATATTTTACGTTTGTTTTTTTATTTTTCGCTTGATATTTTCACTGTTCAGCGTTTTTTATGTGTTTAATTTTCAGTTTGTTTCAACTCCTCCTATCTTTCCTGGTCAACACTGCCGCCAATCACATTCTCACCAGCCAATCAGAGTTAGGGTCCGCCTAACTCCACGTGAAACTTGGGCCAGAAGTCCAAACAATGAAAAAAAAATTAAACGACAGAAAAAAAATGGTTTCAAAAGTCAACTCGAAGCAGGCGAAAAATGAAAAAACAAACGTAAAAGTGAAGCATTTTCGTTAGTTTCTTACAAATTTACGTGTTGATTTTTTTGCCACTAATCTGATTTAATACGCCTCAGACTAATTGAGACACGGCTGAAACGGACAGACCCCGCCCCCCTGTGATGACGTGTTAGGGCTTACTATCAGACAGGCTGTTAAATAACCGCGCCGGCTGCTCAGAGATGTCCCCGCGAATGCCGTCACACGTGTGTGTTAAGCGTGTGTGTGTGTTTTCTCCACAGGTCAGCTGGCAGTGGGCACATGTGAGATCGTGATGCTGAATCGAGACAGCAGTCAACCCAAGCGCACCATCGCCAGGCAGACGGCTCGCTGCGCCTGTCGGAGAGGACAGATCGCCGGGACCACGAGAGCCCGGCCCGCATGCGTGGATGGTGAGATGCTGCCCACGTGAGCACACACACACACACACACTTCACGCCACCCAATCCATCTCTGGTTCTCTCCTTCACCCTGTCTTCCGTCATATATCAATCAATCAATCAATCCACTTTCTTTATAAAGCACTTAAAAAAACGACCGTAGTTGACAAGTAAGTGTCCAAAAGAACTAAAATAACAGTACTAAACAAACTAAATTAACAGTAAAAACAACACAATATAAAACACAATGTAATGTAACACAATAATCAAACCAGCTACATACGGTATTAAGATTTTACATATCGTATTTACACGAATATAAGCACCCCCTGATTTTTCAAGCACAAAATAACAATTCCCAAATTTTACATTTCTGGTTCACGTATGTTAATATTCTCATGAACATACATTTTTTTTTCTTTATTTAACAAACCTAACTTGTGACTCGTATCATTTTGATTTTGTTTTACTTTATAACCCCCTCCAATCCTACTACCTCAACATACAACCATCTTTATAAGGACTTGCACTACTCCCTAAATTGCACTGACTTTGTTTGCACTATCATCTGCCATTCCTCACAAGTCACTTTACCTGTCACATAGGAATGCAAAGCAAACGTCACTTTATTACTACGACACCTTACTTTTAGTACTTGTAAGTTTTATGTTGAAATGTCATCTGTTTGTTTCTGTTTGTATCTAGGGACTGAGAGGAACGAAATTTCGATTTTCTGTATGTATGCACTGTACATATGGCAAAATTGACAATAAAGCTGACTTTGACTTTTGACTTTGACTTATTAGATAACAAAAAGTTCATTCTAGTGGTCAGGACTTTAATTCCCAAGATCCTTTGCTCTAGTCAGACTTATTATTTATACACAAGAATTATTATCCCCTGTTTAGCAGACCGAGCATTTTGATTGTGTTTCTTGGGTTTTTTTTGTGATCAGTGTTCTTCATTTTCGACTGTTTTTACGACTTATATTTACACACATATTTTAAATCTGTCATTATAAGCACCCCCAAAGTTTTTGTCCCAAAAGTCGAAAAAAAAATAAAAAGTGTTGTTATATTTGCGTAAATACGATATGTAAAGATCGTAAAGGCTTTTATAAAGTTTCAGCACAATGTGAAGATCTCAGAAGTGGAAGATCCTCGTTTTATTTCTGGCTTGAGTATGATGTTGTTCGCTGACAGCTGTCTCTGTGTGTGTGTGTGTGTGTGTGTGTGTGTGTGTGTGTGTGTGTGTGTGTGTGAGGGTGATTTTGGTGACACTACAGCTTGAGCTCCTCAACGACACATTAGTGGCACTTTGTAACGGCAAGACCGAAGTAATTAACCAAGAGGGTCCCATAATTACAGCGGTGGGAAATTGATTTTTATTGGCTTTCTCTGCTGCCGTCACGCTCCATTAGTAGTGGATCCATTAAAGAAGGACCTGTTGCACACACACACACACACACACACACACACTGTCTGCGGGTGCTAACCTTTTCTAGGAGGTTATTTTGTGTCATCCATCACTTTTTTTTTTTTTTGGGACCGTCCGGTGTGAAAGAAAGAAAGTGTGTGTTTGCTTCGAGTGCTTTCTGGGATTGTTGTGGTTAGGGACGTGTAGAAAATCCGACCGTTTTTTTTTTTTAATGCTTTGCAACTGTAGATTTTTTCGGCAGATGTGTTTATTCTTGACTTTTTTTCTGATCACTTGCTCCATGACCTTACAGTTGTTTAATTAAACTGTATTAAACCGCATAAACAGAAGAGAAAAATCAGTTCAGATGGAACAAATTGACAAAAGTAGCATTTTTTTTGTAATATCATCACCATTAATACATGTTAATACAATTAAGACGCCTGATTGAAGTCAGATATTTGCAGTGGAATAATACTTTATCACAAATGTGCGAATGTTTCACAAATGGACTGTCGTGAGTTCTCTCCGCACTTTCAGATTATTAGAGACGCCTGTTGAATTAGAATTTTAACAATGTTAATTCACAAAATACTTTTTTTTTGCCTTTTCTGCCTGTTTTGATCCAAGACTTGCATTAATGTTACATGTTAAACTAACATTAGACATCCCCTGGAAATCAAACCCACAATCTACAGTGTTGCACACTAAGTTGTTTGTGTCATTTAAATACATATTAAATACTCTGAAAGTAAACACCTTACTTGAGTAATTGTGTAATTGCTTAATAAAATCCATGTAAGCTAAATATAAGAATCAGAATCCTTTATTGTCATTACACATGGTATAACAAACTTGTAGCAGCCTTGGTTGGTGATACCATAAGTTAATATTATGATCTAAGAAAATGTAAAAATCGTATAAAAGTGTAAAAATGGTCCAGTGTAAAAATGGTATGGGATGTATTACACAGGAATAGAATAAATAGAAAGTGTACACTGCAAAAAAAGCACTTGAAAAAAACAAGAAAATAATAAACAAAATGAGAAAAAACGTCAAATTGAGTAAATTATCTGCCAACGGGGTGAGAAAATTTGACTTGGTAAAACAGCTAGAAACAAGAAAATTCATCTTTCACTCTTAATTATAAGATAGGTCATTTATCTTGTAAGAAAAAAATTGATAGATTATTTGGATAATTTCGAGATTTTTTGGCTTTTCAAGAATTTCTTTTTTGCAGTGTAGGTAAATATAAGTTTTCTGTAAATGGAGAGCTGTATTTCACATATTATACATATTGTATTGCCCGAAAAATAAAAAACCCCGAAACGCCGCGTCATGGCGTCACACTCGTTCTATGACCTGCTGAAGTCGTGACCTTTAAAGCGCCTTTAAAAATGTTTTGGTTTACTCTTTATTTTTCCCTGGACATGAACAGAAGTGGCGTGACTGTGTAGAATGTGTAGCGAGGGGGTAGCGGAGGTGAGGCCGGCAGATGGTGGAGGGTCTCTCCGGGAGACTTACGGGGGCCGGGTCCCTCTAGATCGCTCACGCTCCGTCAACACGTGTGTGTCAGAGTTGACACGGTCGGTGCTCCGTGGCGCCGGCTCAGGTGTAGTCGTGAGGCGGACTGTTGCCATGCCAAACTGATCCTGCGTGGAGGAATGATTCATCGCCTTTTCTTTTTTTTTTTCTTTCTGGACTCATCTTCCTTGCAGAAAGGCGCCGGTCAGTGGGTGGCTTCCCTTCTCCTACGCCCGCGATCGGAAATTGCTCTGGTTTTTTTTTTCTTTCGGATTCGAGATTAAATCTTGGAGCTCGGAGCTGTAAAATATCAGTACAACACAAATCACGATACCACCAATCATGACAAAAATAAAGCTGAAAGCAGCAACGGCAAACAAATTCAAACATTTGGCACTTGAGAATTAAGTGTTAGATTTCTATAATCGTATGGTTTTAATCATTTTACGTAGAGCTGCACCATTATTGTTAAAAGATTGTAATCTCAAGTCCACCCCCCTCGCGATCTTAATCCAGCACGCGGCACACAATCCACACAAAAAATACGAAAATAAAACACAAAATGAGTAAAATTAAACTCAAAACAAATAAAATTATCTGCCAATGGGGTGAGAAAATTTGGCTTGGTAAGTCGACGTGAAGCAAGGACCATTTTCTTTAAACAAGCAAATACATTTTTCTCTCATAATTCTAAGATAGTTAATTTGTCTTGTAATAAAAAAGAGATTTAATGTTTAATTTCAAGATGTTTTGGCTTGTCAAGAATGTTTTTTTTTTTTAAGAGTGCATTTGTCGAAGCGAACCCATCGCAAATCAGATTCCTGCCGCCGCCATCCTTGTCCACCACGACGGGTCCTACAACTAAAGTCCGTTTAAGGATTTTGAATATATAAAAAGGGTCATTAAATGATTTTAAAAGCTTTCCTCGTTACATCGTAACTTTTACATTACATTATTTCTTCTTACATATATTTACATTTAAAGCAAAGAGTAATACGTGTTATTCTATTGCTGTTTGACAACCTGATGTTCACGGTTTTTTACATTATTTTTAAATCTTCAAAAAAAAAAAAAAAAAAAAAACTTCCAGAATTGTGATCTTTGTTCTAAGCAAAAAAAAGAAAAATGTCATTTTATCCAATCTAGTTCATTTCAGTTCAATTCAATTCAATTCAGCCCTAATCTTAAAAGCAACAAAAGTTGCTGTACACGACCAAACTTTCGATAAAACCATCAAACGTAAATAAGATATAAAAATAAATATAAAACTGTAAAAGCCATAAAATTCACACTGGTTTAATATGCCAAAGACAAATTATTTGTTTTAAAAAGGAATTAAAAAAAACGAAAATTAGTCTGCCTGCCTGAAGTGCACCAAATCGTGAAGGTCAGAATCGTGCAGCTCACCAGATCCAGAATCGTGCAGCTCTCATTTTACTTAGATCTTAGGTGTAGATGGGTATTTGAAGACTGTGATGACTTATTCAGCAGCACGTCGTTTCCCGCTCGGACTTCACCAGTGGATGTCTCGCCCTTCAGGCCTCCGCAGGCTCAAATCGATCTCTTTTGCCTTCTTCAGAGTGTGTTTGGGGTGATTTCACGCAGGCCTGCCCCACATACGCTGACCCTGAAAGAGAAAAGTACTCTTGTTCTCTCTATTTGCACGCAGCTAATGATCAGTGGGTTTGGAGCGGAGGCGCGCGTCTCCCCAGGAGGCCGTGTGTTCTCCGACCGGCTGAACAGCGCAGCAGCGGCGCTCCGGAGCTTCATCAGGCTTCACATGAAACAAATAGGCTACAAAAATACCCAGTGAAGTCGGCGCGCAGAGTAATCGGCTGCTCTCCACTCCCTGTGTGGCCTAGTTAGAGCACTTCAGCATCCGCCGAGACCGGCCCGTATTTGCATCTCGCATGCATTAATGATAATCGAGGAGGGTATATTCTTATTCCACACTAAAGCACCTTTTCTTCGCGCCTGAGGTGGGAAACTCACTGTGGTAGATATGGCAGCGGCGTGCCGAGAACACTGCGTGTCGTGTGACGGGAGGTGGAGGATTCGACGGAGAAGTTCGGCAAAATTTTGTTTTTTTTTTTCGAATTTTCCACGCTCAAAAACTTGGGCTGCGCTTATGATTGGCGATTTCCAACATTCCAACAAAGAGAAGGCCTAATTTTTTCGTATTTCAAGTCAGGAACAATCACAAACAAACAAACACGTCGTCTTTATGTAGCGGCGCGTGAGCGTATATAATGTTAAACAATGGTCCGTAGGCAGACGTGCTACAGTAAAGAGATGAATGAACGATGAGAGGGTGATAAAGAGAAAGAGAGAAATATAGTGTGATGGATTGATGTGGGAAGGGCATGTTGGATGGATGAAAATTGGATGGAAAGAGAGGTGAAGAGAAATTTAGAAAGATGGATTGATGGAGGAAGGGCATGTTGGATGGATGGATGAAAAATGGATGGAAAGAGAGATTAAACGAAATATAGTGTGAACTTGAAGGATTGATGAAGGAAGGGCATGTTGGATGGATGAAAATTGGATGGAAAGAAAAAGGAAGAGAAATTTAGAGTGATGGATTTATTTATGAAAATTGGATGAAAAGAGAGATGAAAAAAATATAGTGTGATGGATTGATGAAGGAAGGGCATGTTGGATGGATGAAAATTGGATGAAAACAGAGATGAAAAGAAATATAGTGTGATGGATTGATGAAGGAAGGGCATGTTGGATGGATGAAAATTGGATGAAAACAGAGATGAAAAGAAATATAGTGTGATGGATTGATGGAGGAAGGGCATGTTGGATTGATGGATGAAAAATGGATGGAAAGAAAGATGAAGAGAAAGATAGTGTAATGGGTTGATGAAGGAAGGGCATGTTGGATGGATGAAACTTGGATATAAAGAAAGAGGAAGAGAAATTTAGAGTGATGGATTGATGGAGAAAGGGCATGTTGGATGGATGAAAACTGGATGGAAGGCTAGATGGAGTGATGGACTTGGGTTTGGCTCCAGATCGGAATCCTTCCCACTCAGCAGCACCAATCGCGGTGATGAGCTCTCGGACAGGAAGCCCTGCCGCGACGTTTGCCGTTGACGTGACGTGAAAAGATGAGAAACCCAAAAGCTTTTGTGAGGCAAATTGATGCTGGTGAGATGTGAAGAGCGGAGATGGGGATGCGTGATGATATCATTGACACGGGGAAATTCAAACAAAAACCAGTGTTTTTCTTAGAAGTCGCGCAATTCAGAAAAAAGAAATCGTATTTTACGCTGGCAATCGCGCGCCAGGCCTCGTTACCGATGCGTGTTTTACTGGAACAAGCCAGACGTTCACGCTTCACTTGCTCTTCGAATCCCATTATCTCGCACAATTTAGAGACGTATAAATATAAAGATCTTCCTCCCTGTTTGTATATGTCGGCAATTACCAGGGAGACGCGGCGTTGTGGGTCGGCGTGATTGTTTGCGGCTGTATTTGTTAGGAGAGCAGCAGGCGTCTGGACCGACTCGTCTGATGCTCCAGAACTCGCGCTTTTCTACACACGTCCGTATTTTGTCCTTCATTTATTAAATATAAATGAAAAATATCTTTGCTCTGGTTAAATCGGTAGATTATGTTTGCGACACCAAAGGTCAAGGTTTCAATCCCGGCTAATGCAGGACATGATTCTGTGCTGAACCGTAATTCGAATAAAGTGCAGAAGTCATTTCCCTATTTTTAATTTTTTTTTATATATTATTTTTGTGGTAATGTGACGGTATACGTGCAGTGAATTCATATGGAAAATATTATGAGCATTTTTATTTTTGTCAAATAAATAAAAAAATTTCCACCTTTAAATGTTTCATTTCAATTCACCTGTTAATTACGTATTTTTTTTTCTGTGCTAAATGTGCAGAGGGATCCATATCATATAGATTTATGTTCACACGTATTACGTTCGTATCACTGTCCATTTAAAAGAAAGAGTATCAATATCAATCACTTTCAATTCGATTTCCCCGGCTTTAACCAGGAATACATTTCATTTCTAAACTGAATCACAGAAATCTCGCTCTCTCTCTCCCTCCTCTCACTTCTGTCTCTCTCTCACTTCTGTCTCTCTCTCTCCCACTTCTGTCTGTCTGTCTGTCTGTCTCTCTCTCTCTCTCTCTCAC
Source organism: Paedocypris sp. Pulau Singkep (assembly GCA_017309775.1). NCBI lineage: Eukaryota > Metazoa > Chordata > Actinopteri > Cypriniformes > Paedocypris > Paedocypris sp. Pulau Singkep. Next base: position 8,372,606 of record MU204235.1, on the reverse strand, counting down.
ACACACACACACACACACACTTCTCTCTCTCTCTCTCTCTCTCTCTCTCTCTCTCTCTCTCACACACACACACACACACACACACTTCTCTCTCTCTCTCTCTCTACCTCCTCTCACTTCTGTCTCTCTCTCTCCTTCTGTCTGTCTCGCCCTCACTCCTCTCACTTCTTCTATCTGTTTCTCTCTTCTTCTGTCTCGCTCTCCTTCTCAATCTTTCTTTCTTTTCTCCTTCCGTCTGTCTGTCTCTTTTTCACTCTTCTGTCTCTCTCTCGTTTTTGTCTCTCTCTCTCTCTCACCCCGTCTGTCTGTCTCTCCTCTCTCTTTACCAGTTGCTCTTTCCCTCTTTTTCTTTTCTTCCGTCCTCCATCTCAATTCTTTTACATTCAGAGCCTGACGTTAGAAGCGCAGGTGTAGTAACACGTGTGTGTGTGTGTGTGTTTCAGCACGTATCGTGAAGAGCAAGCAGTGGTGTGAGATGAGTCCGTGTTCTGAGGGTGAGACGTGTGGTCTGATCTTCAACCGCTCCGGCTGGACCTGCACCAGAGGCGGCGGACGCATCAAGACCGTCACGGTGAGAGAGTCTCATGCTCCCTGAAGATGCTCGCCGCCACGCGCGCGCGCGTGTGTGTGTGTGTGTGTGTTTGTTTAGTGGCCGACTCTAGCGTTACGTAATGTTTGCTCTTTGCCTATTAATGAGAATTACATAAGAGTCCGTGTGAAGCGCCAGAGTCAGAGGAAGGCCAAACGACAACGTTATCTCTCTCTCGCTCTCTCTCTCTCTCGCTCTCTCTCTCTCTCTCTCTCTCGCTCTCTTCTTCTGTCTCTCTCTTCTTCTGTCTCTCTCTCTCTGTCTGTCTGAGTCTCTCTCTCACACTCTCTGTCTGTCTCTCTATTTCTGTCTCTGTCAGTCTCTCTTTCTGTCTCTCACTCGCTCTCTCTGTCTGTCTGTCTCTCTCTCTCTCTCTCTCTCTCTCTCTCTCTCTCTCTCTCGCTCTCTATAATAATAATAATTATTAATATTATTTCTCTCCCTGTCTTTCTATATCTATCTGTTTCTCTTTCTTTTAGTATCTGTCTTTTTCTTGATCTCCATCTGTTTCTCCCTCTCGTTTTCCCTCTCAATCCGCCTCCATTGTTATTTCTCTTCCTCTCTATTCATATTCCCCCCTTTCTTTCTCTGTTTCACGCTGTCTGTCTGCTCAATAATTCTTTTACTCTGTCTCTCCATGTTTCACTCTTCCAATTTCTCTTGCTTTTTTTCCTTAATTATTTCTCTTTTCTCCTTTACCTCTTTCTGTTTTGTGTTTTGCTTCAGCTTTTTTCCGCCTTCCTGACTATTTTACCTGTCTATCTCTCTCCATTTTTGCTTCTTTTTGTCTCTTCCTACATTTTCACTTTACTCTTTCTCTTTTTTCCTTTCATCTCATCTCTGTCTCTCTTTCTGTTTCGTATTTTACTTCAGCTCTTTTTTTCCATCTTCCTGACTCTTTTCACCTGTCTATCATTTCACAGACGTCTCTCTTTCTCACTCCCTATTCTTCATCTTAGATTTTTATCTCCCTCTCACACACACACACACACACACACACACACTTTTATTACGTGATAAGCTACGGCCGAGAGTGACTGGGAGGCGGTTGCCTGGGACAACAGCTGAACTGTTACCACGCGGAAACATCGAATGGTCCAATCAGAGGCGAGCGTTCTCCTCACATTAGCTGGTCCTGGGAACGATGGGATGTTCTGGGTGACAGGCTTCCGTTGCTGGTTTCTCGACACGTTCCTCTCTGTCTGGTGGACTTCACCAACACTACTCAACTACACTACTTGACTAAACTACTCAAACTCTGCAGCTCTTCAGCAAAGGCCACACATCTCTCCTAATGTTGAAATATTTTACCTTTTTAAGCTTCTTAAGTCCCAGGAGATAAAGTCCATCCGTTCCTGTTTTTGTACCGCAGCACGGTGTGAATTTAAGACCTTTATTCACTTTGTGTGTTTTTCTCTTTTCTTTTTTTTTCTTTTTTCATCTCTCTCTTGTTGTTGTTGTTGTTTCACATCTCTCTTTTCTCCCTCTGTTGCTCTCGCTTCCTCTGCATTTCACCCTTTCTCTTTTCTTCTCTCTTCCTTTCCTCGTCTCCCTCTTTTGTTGCATTTTGTCTTTCTCACTTTCGCGTTTTCTGCGTCACACTGTTTCTCACTTTTCATCTCTTTGTCTTCCTTGTTTTCCTTTTTACTTTCTCTCTTTTCTGTCTTTGTGTCTCACTCTTTACTTCTTTTTTCCAATTTTTTCAGCCATCATTTGTTTTCAAAGTTTCTCTTCTTCTTTCACTCTCACTCTTTCACTCTGTCTGTGATTGTCTCTCCTGTTTTTTCTTCTTCTTCTGTATCTGACACATTCCCTTCTTTTCTCTTCTCTCACTTTTCCTGCCTTGCCTCACTCTGACACTTTCATTCGGTCCTTGTCTAGCTTATCTCTCTCTCTCTCTTTCTCTCTCCCTGTTTTATTTTCACTTTAAAGGTTTTAAGAGATGCGGATGTGGAAGCAGCATCACTCGTGTGTTTATATATTTCACTCTTGTTCTTTTTCTGTACAACGTTTTCCTCCTCGTGAAGCACCGTGAATGACATCAGACTGCAAAATCTTGCAGTGTGATTCACACACCGTCCTCTGAGGCCATTAGTGAAGGCTTTTTCTGATTTCAGCCGGATTTAAAGCCCTCTTCTGTAGGAGGCTGTGGGAGGGATTTTTCTCGTCCTATTTGTGGCTGTTTTTCTAGCAAGCGACACAGAAAGTTTGTCTCGCACACACACACACACACACACACACACACACACACACACACCGTGTTTGACAAGCCCGTGTTTGTTAGGATAATCTGGCTGCACTTCTATCACAATATTTAGGGTCAAACGACGGCAACGGTGTCGAACTTCCCGTGTCGGAATGTCTCACGTGTTCCGAACAAACCAAGCGTAGTGACCATCAGGTGTGTGTGTGTGTGTGTGTGTGTGTTACGCGCCTGCAGCATTGTGTCGCGGTGCCCAGGGCAGCTGCCTCAGATTTCATGCCCCTGTTTCCTGCAGCATATAATGCGCTCTGACAGCAGAGGAGCTGCGCGGGAGTGTGTGTGTGTGTGTGTGTGTGTGCGCGCGCGCTGATGCTCGTCACGTGCTCACAGATAAGTGAATCCGCGGGAATGACTCGTCTCGTCCGCGGCGCTGATTCTCGTGGTTTTTCTCGAGATGCGGCGTGAAATGATCCTGACGGTGTCATTTAAGCGATGCCGCATAAATTGGAGTTTGTGGATGGAAGAAGGTTTGTGGGTGGAAAAAGTGGAAGACCACTTTTGATACCCAAAAATAAGGGACGCGTTATGCAGGGGGCGGGGCGATTTGGGTGGGCGTGGTAACTTCACTTTGTGATACAGTGATTGCAATGTAAAATATGTTTTCCGGAACGTTTGAAGCTCAAATCATATTTTATTGGGTGGATAAAAATATTTTGTTTTTTTTTGTTTTTTTTCAGTAAAAGCCCTGCAAACATGGAAACGGCACATACATAAAAGTTTTTATATTCTGTAGTCTATTTATATTTAAGAAGAAGATATTAGAAATAGAAAGTTGCAATTTACTAGTTTATTTCCTTTACACATGGGCATTATGTTGTTATACAGTATATATAAATGTTTCATGTAATAAATTAATCATTGTGTGTCTGTGTGTGTACTGTATTACATTTGTGATCCACTTACATTGTAATTGAATTTTTGAAAACCACACCAAGTTACATAGTTTGATTTTAGCCATTTATTACACCTACGATTTCAGTTGTTGACATAGTTTTACTCGATTAATATTTAACTTTTTTTTATAAAGAACCTAAAAATAAAAATAGAATTGCCCAAAGTGCTGTACACAAAAGTAAAACAGATAAGATATAAAACAAACTAAAACATTTATATTTGTTCATTTACTAGTAGAAAATGGTAAATTACAAAACAATATCTGCAGCTGAATTATCTTGACTATCTAGCCATTTGTACCATTATTTAGCCATTAATTGTTTCATTTGTGGGTAATAATCTTTTACATGAAAATAAAACATGAAAAGATATTAAACGCAATTACAATCTGAAATATGGGACGATACTGTATTTGAAGTGGCGGTGGAAACCCTAATTGTAACGCTCGTGTTATCTCGTGACCGTGGCCTAAATAAAGCTTCTTTATTTGAAATATTAATTATTCAGTGAGCAGTGCCACGGTCGCTTGTGTAATTAGTGTCCTTGCTTGTGTAGAACATGAAGAGCAGCTTATCTTCACACTCGTGTCGTCAGGGTCGGTGTGTTAACTGCTCTCAGTTGTCACGTCACACACATTCAAATAAACCGTTACCAAGGCAACGATTGATGCAATAGAAATGTTAATATTAGTATTTTGTTACATCTGAGTTGTGTGACTGTGTGTGTGGAAGTTTGTTCCGGACATGTTTGCCCAATGCTTGTGTGTTTCCTCCGGGTCTCCATTTTCCTCCCAAAGCCCAAAAAAAAGTTAAAATTATCCGTAGGTGTGGGTTTTGTGAGTTTACTTTTGATAGACGAACATTTTGAATGTTGGGTGGACCGACAATTGGATGGTTGGAGGGATGATAGATTGGATGGATGGATAGTTAGATAGATAGATAGATAGACAGTTTGAAGGATGAATAGACAGACAATTGGATGGATGGAGGGATGAAGGGAGTATGAATGTCTCCTGCTTTGTTATTGGTTGGTCACTAATCTCACGTGTTTGTGTGTGTGTGTGTGTGTGTTAAAAACTTTTTATTTTTTTTAGTTTCTTTTTATTTAACATTCTGATGAATGGACAGACGGATGGATGGATCGATAGACAGACAACTTGATTGATTGGTTGATTGATTGATTGATTGATTGATTGATTGATTGGTTGACAATTTGATTAATGTATAGATAGCTTGATTGGATGGACAGATGGAAGGAATTAATGGACAGACAGATAGAAGGGCGGATAGATATAAAGATAGACAGACAGACCGCCATTGATTGATGGATTGATTGATAGATGGATAGATTGATTGTTTATTTGATTGATTGACAACTGGATGGATGGAAGGATGAAGGGACGGACAGACACACGGATGGATAGATAGAATATCAGCCTAACAACTAGATTGATAGACAGACAATTTAATTGATGGGTGGACAAACAATCAGTTGAATGGATGGATGTGTGTGTGTC
>MU204235.1:8339337-8367244 GCA_017309775.1 Paedocypris sp. Pulau Singkep | reverse complement strand
TGATTGATGGATTGATTGATAGATGGATAGATTGATTGTTTATTTGATTGATTGACAACTGGATGGATGGAAGGATGAAGGGACGGACAGACACACGGATGGATAGATAGAATATCAGCCTAACAACTAGATTGATAGACAGACAATTTAATTGATGGGTGGACAAACAATCAGTTGAATGGATGGATGTGTGTGTGTCAGAAACTGTCTTTTAATCCTGCGCAGAATGTAAAGTGGAGCGTCTGCGCAGTTGCGGTGCTTGTACACGCCGCTGCAGGGCTGCTGTTGCGCATATGTTGCAACTGGCAGAAACCAATAGCAGCATATGTTCGCTTTTACTCGCCGCGCGCTGCAGAATGTAACGTTCCCGACGTGCCAATGAGACGATCGCAGTCGCCGCGGCGGGAAACACACACACACCTGCAACGTTCCCACATCCAGCCCCCCCGCGGTGCCGGGTTCCGACCCGCTAATGGAGCGAGCATATGCAGCGGGCTGAATCCCTGCCAGGCATTAATACAGATCACTCACGAGGTCCCCGAGCACGCCGGCCATTTGTCTTCACTACTGAACTGCTGAAAGGTTCAAATTTGCCCCCGTCCCGGGAGCCCGCGGCGGAGGTTTGCGCGGCTAGGCCTGATGCCGGACCGCCGACGCCTCTGCGTCAGATCGGCACGAGGCTTCTTCATAACACATTCGTCAGAAGGAGTTTTCCGGGTTTTCCCGCCGCTTGCATTTTGCATGTGTCCGTGGACGAGAACCGCAGAGGATGAATAAATAACGCGGCTCGTTCTTTAATCCCGTCAGTGAGCGATGTTAATATGTAAGACAAAATGACTCTTCTCGGCAGCACGCCCTCTTCAGAAATTCTGATGGAAACGGATCAGGACAACAATCACACGGATAGATACAGACAGACAGGGGGACGACTAGATGGATGGATGGATGGATGGATGGATGGATGGATGGATGGATGGATAGATAGATAATTATTCAAGTTGTCTGTCTGTCTATCGATTAATCCATTAGTTTGATTGATTGATTGATGGATGGACAGACAATTAGATAAATGGATGTATGGATTAACAGACAGACGGATGGACTTTTGATAGATGAACAATTCAATTGATGGATGGACGGACAATTAGGTGAATGGATGGTCGAAAGGACGGACAGACAGACGGATGGATGGATATATAGAAACTAAACCTAACAACTGGATTAATGAATGGTCAGATAATTGGATGGATGGATAGATAGGTTGAACTGTAGAATGGATGAACAGACAGACGCATGGATGGAAGAATTTCAAGATCAAGTTTATTTGAATAAACCACGTTTCTTAGTTAAAGGCCAACGCAAAGTCGCTATGCAAATTCGAATTAGAAAAATAATTAGAAATTTTTTTTAAATTAGGAAAAAGAGTCAGTTAAAAAAAGAAAAATGTTCATCGATGTTCAGGCTATGGGCTATGACCAGAAGAGCAAGCTAATAGACGGACAACTTTCTTGATTGATGGATGGACAGACAGACGGATTGATATAACAAAGCTGTTTCTTGTCTCGAGCTTCTCCAGAGAATAAACGGGTCGACTAAGGTTTTATTTTTGGAGCTGTTAATCTGCAATGGAAGCCTAAGCGCAGTTGTGTGGAGCAGGACAAGCGCTGTAGTGATGAATGGGATCGCTAACAAATGGTTTTCTCCAGGTATTATAGAGCTTTTTATTCCACATCAGCTGCGTGATTGAGTTTCCCAGCTAAACCCGTTTAGCAGCAGCAGGCTGTGTGTTTACCAGACCAATTCCCCTGATTCTCCATCTGACGTGGCCTTTTTTACTTTGTCTGTTTCTCCCTTCAGCATCTCTAAAGGCTTTGCTCCGTCGTTCTTGATGAAGGAGGAACAAGAGATTCCTCTCTGGCTTTTTCATCAGGAGCTGAATTCGTTGTGGACTGTAGCTAATTGTGGACTTTAATCTGAATCGGGTTCATCTGTTCAGACCAGATCTTTGGCTGAAGCATCTACATTAGATGAGGCGTAACCGTAGAAACCACTGATTGGCCAGTCCTTTTTCTTCACAGAGCAGGGCAGAAGGGCGTGGCTCATGCAGTGTCCCCATTCAGCCACCGGAGGAGTTGGTGTCGACACGGTGCTCCGTGCCTTTATTCCTAATTAAGAGGAACCCACTGAGTCTCAGCACAGGCTGCTTTCTGGAACTGAAGTGGCAAGGTGTTGGTACAGATAGACGAAGCCTTTCAGCGGAATTATGGGAGACATGTTGAACTGTTATCTGTGCTTTTAGCCGGTGGCGCAGGCTGTTTGTCCAATCCGGGTTGATTGAGGTTTTAATTATTTCATAACCGAAGTTCCTGATCAAAACTTCTGCTTGGGAAGTTCCTGGCCCTGGGAACCAACAGCTGGTTCTTTGAGCATTTTCTGCTGCCAATCACTGAATGATTAGGTACGAGTCATTTATTTTGTCTGGTGAACGAGTCTGGAGGAACACGGCGGAACATTTAACATGATTTTATGGTACTATCAAACTAGTGAGACATGTCTGTTGGCTATGAGGGAAAGAAATGATGGAGAATGAGAAAGATATGGGGCCATAGGATGGACTGATGATGGATTAATAGACAGATAAATAGATAAACCGAAATACGCATTGACAGATGGATGCATTGACAGAGTAATAAATGAATAAATGGAAGGATGAAGGATTCTTGAAGATAGGCAGACACTTATGGGTAGACAGACTAGTAGTCAAGGGATGAAAAGGTGATGAATAAACCGTTGTAGATGGATGATTGGAAAGATGAAAGGATGGGTGGATGGACAGAGTGATAGATTAGTAAGTGGAAGAATGGAAAGATTGAAGGATTTGTAATGATGGAAGGTCAGACGGAGATGGTCGCTTTTTGATAGATGATGGATCACTGATGGATAGATGAGCAGAGGAATGGATGGATGGATGGATGGATGGATGGGGTAATAATAAGGGAATGGAGGGAGTTTCTGTGTTGGTAATGTTCTCTGTTCGGAATCTAAGTCCAATCATAAATGCCTTTCTTCTCAAAAGAACTCAGAGTTTGTGTTGGATAAATGGTTTGTCATGTTGTCATGGAGAATCTTGTGCCCGTTTAAAAACTAAATACTGTGCTTGTTGTGGTAAATGTCAATTAGCAGAGACAGTTCCATCTCTTTCCGGTTAAAGAAGGGCATCCGCACAAGTGAAAGCCTTATGAAAGCCGACTCAAATCAATATCAACTGTCTCTGTTCGTTTCTCACAACAGACACAATAGCAACAATTACAGGAACGTCTCCTTCCTGTCCATGTTGCTCTTCTACACACACATTGCCTGGCTTGAGTTTTCCAGCACATAGCGTTTTGTTCTCATGTATTCTGGCTTGTTCTCCATCACCACCGTTTCTGCCTCTGAGAGTGCTGCCTTTGTGATTGCGCGCCCCTCGTTCCTCAGTTAGAAGCCCCTCTCAGCAACCGCCCCGTCATGCTCACCTGAAGCACTGCCGAGGTTCTTTTAAGTGCCTTTTTTGGCTCACTTGTTCAGCACTTTCAAGTTTCCCTTCGGAATATCCGAGAGAGCTTGCTGCAGTTTCATCAGGCCATGAAAATAGACAAGATTCTACCATCCTCATTCTTATATTCAAATCCCCAACTAACACTAACCTAACACAACTTAAAACCAAAACTTTGACATAAACCTAAACGGAAGCTCTAATCTCAACCCACCTATAGTCTCAAGCTAAACTAACCCACTCTTGTCTTCAACCATAGCCTCTTCCCAAACCTAACCAGACTCTATCAACCTAAACTAACTCAATCCTCTCTTCAACCAGAGCTTCTTACCAAACCTAACCAGACTCTAGTCTCAACCTAAACTAACTCAGTCCTCTCTTCGACCATAGCCTCTTCCCAAACCTAACCAGACTCTATCAACCTAAACTAACTCAGTCCTCTCTTCAACCAGAGCTTCTTCCCAACCCTAACCAGACTCTAGTCTCAACCTAAACTAACTCAGTCCTCTCTTCAACCATAGCCTCTTTCTAACCCAACTCTATTCTCAACCTAACTCTGATTGAGTTCACTACTTAAAAAAAGTATTATAAAACTGATCATACTGAATTGTATAATCATGAAATAAACTGTCAACTCTCTCTTGTAGAAGCAAAATATAAAGAATGTGTTGAAGACCGAATATATAGATGAGTCTTTTATGAAGGATTGAGTATTTTATTACATACATTAATCAGAGCAGATAGAAGCTTCATCATGAGCAGAGATGTCTCCATGACGAGCGTCGACTCGGCTGAAGTCTTTTGGCCCCCTGTGAGGCTAGCACCTGGAGCGCTAACATCATTTGTGCTAATGATAGCTAATCCACTCAATTAGAAAAAAAGACACGGCTAATCTGGGTCTCCGCTAGCAGGCAAGTTTACACACTCTTCATCTTGCTTTAGCAGACTAATGCTCGGCGACACTCAACAACACTAGCACAGCAGTCCCCCGTGGTCACATGCTAACCGAGACGCCGCTCTCCAGTTTAGCTTCAAGGAATCACCCCGCTCTCCCTCGTTCTCCTCCCCGATTCTTTATTTTACCGCCGCTGGAGCACGACTTCATCTTTTTAGCTCATTAATTAGCGCACGCGGCTATTTGTGCCGTCGTAGCCGCTGACTCAGCAGTTTTACCTCAGAGTTGGTGTCACCAAATCAATCTGAAGCGGCGAGGAGTTCTGGAGAGAGTCGGGCTGCTGAGACGCCTCCTTCATTAACTTGTAATGAATAACTTTTACTCGGTCGTTATTTGCAGACGCCCCCAACATTACATGGATGTACAAACGACATTAGCGAAGGTTAGTCAGTGAGCAGAGTTGACTCTTGCGAAACCAATTTGGTAAATTCTTTTATCTTTTATCTATATTTCATCTACTGTATATACAAGTCATGTACTTGCATGTTTTATTTTCTCCTTTTTGATCATTTCTTCTCATTCGTTCTCTATTTTCTAACTACTCTTTTATTTTTTTCTGTTTGTCTCGTGTCTCAAATGCTCAAAGTTATTTTTTTCTCTGTCAATCTTTTTTCTAATCTCATCACTTTCTCTCTTTGAACTTCTGTTCTATCGACACACACACACACTCTCTCTCTCTCTCTCTCTCTCTCTCTCTCTCTCTCTCTCTCTCTTTCTCTCGCTCACACACTCTCACTCACACACTTACTCTCACTCTTTCTCTTTCTCTCACTCATTCTCTCTCACACACTTTCTCACTCACTTTCTCTCTCTCTGTCTCTCTCTCACACACACACACTCTCTGTCAATCAAAACTCTTCATTTTTCTCCTCTGCTTTCTTTTTTCAGTCTCCCATTTTCATGCCATTTACATTCTCTGTGTCTCTCTCTCTCTCTCTCTCTCTCTCTCTCTCTCCCACCCCCCCCCTCTCGCTCTCTCTCTCTCTCTTTGCCTTTCATCAGTCTCCCATTTTCATTTTCTTTTTCGCCCTTCTTTCTTCCCTTTCTGTGCCCACTTTCTCATTCTCCCTCCCTCTTTCGCTCATCTTTCTCTCATCTCTCCTCTCTCCTCATCTATCCTGCACAGACAGCTCAGGCTGAACAGTATGTGCGGTATGTCCGGTGCGGAAGCGTCCTCAGCAATTCTCCTCACATCTCCTGAGCCGAGGAGCTTGTAGCCGAGAAAATGGAATCAAAGCGCTTGCAGGATTCTCTTGTTTGCTTTAGCCGCCGCTGTTGCTTTCATTTAACGTCGCGTCGCGGGTGCTTAGCATATAGATGACATGTTTGAGGAGAGGTGCGACAATGCAGACACATGCCGCCATCTACACGCAGAGTTTTTGGAAAGTGTCAACACTATTGGGAATGATGCGGTGACGGGGCAATGGGCGCGTGCCAGCCAGTAGCTCAGAGCCTCCGAGTGCCAGTCTGAACCAGAGTCTGAGTTTAATCATCACTGAACTGAAGGTTCTCCAACTCAGTCTGAGAAGATCCACTGGATGGAAAGACTTGCTCTATCTTTCTCTCTCTCTCTCTACCTTCACCCCTCTCTCTGTTTCTCTCTCTCTCTTTAACTAGACTCTCTCTCTCTCTAACTACGTAGACTCTCTCTCTTTCTCTCTTTCTCTTTCTCTAACTAGACTCTCTCTCTCTTTAACTAGACTCTCTCTCTCTCTCTCCCTCTCTCTATCATTCCCTCTTGTCTAGTTATTACAAAATTCAGTTTGAAAGGCTGTTCAAAAGTTTGGGGTCACCTAGACAATTTTACGTGTTCCATGAAGTCACACTTTCTTTTCTAAGAACAAGGATAGACTGTCGAGTTTCATGAAAGTTCATGAAAGAGCTCAAATGTGAAGCTCCAGATTCTCAACCTTCTTGCCCCAAAAACTAGACTTACTAGAATACTAGAATAGTACTAGAATGCTAGAATAGTTATTTACCATATTAGCAATGTATAGAGTGTGTTTCTGATGAGTTTGAAGTTATTTCCATTGACAAATACAGTGCTTTTCTTTTAAAAATAAGGACATTTCAAAGTGACCGCAAGCTTCTCATCGTTAGTGGCTCAAAGCTAAAACTCAGACTGGTTCTGAAACCAAAAACAATCGAGAACTGGAACCATTAATCGTCAAAAGAACCTGATGAAATCCACGCGGCGTGTGTGACGTGTAATTGACATGTTGTTCTCTAGATCAGGTCTCAGTCTGAGATCTAATGAAGCGTCCTTCCTTCTGTCCGCAGCCTCTGCCGAAGGAGCCGTCCTAAAGATGCGGCCATGTCCGTCTGGAGGTGAGTGCTGCTTCATTTGGATTACATCTTATCTCACTTTCCACTGTGGAATCAGATTAGTGCCAAAAATGTCCTATATTTGCGTCTAAGAAGCAAACGAAAATGCACATTTTTGCTTAATTACGTTTGATTTTTTTTTATTTTTTGCTGTCAAACATCACATTTTCATTTGAAAGTTTTTCTTTCGTTTGGATTTCTGGCTCAAGTTTCACGTGGGTGCGGCCCTTTCTATGATTGGCTGAGAATGTGATTGACTGAAAGAGGGGGAGGAGTTTAGCGAGCGCTTAATTCATAATTGGAATACCTTCATTGTCAGAGTAATTATCCATATTTCACGTTAAATTCTTGTTAGCACGGAATTACAAGAGTTTATAAGAGGAAAACGATAATAATGCATTTTATTTGTAAAGCGCCTATCTGGACTGAACATACACAGTAATTTGATGTGAAGAAACAACAGTGTGTACTATTATTCTGAAGTAGTCTGCCACCACAACAATTTAGCAATATTGTGCAAAAATAACACTTAAATCAGTTTGTGTACTAATATTAAAAAAAGCAGTGAATGTTTAGGTGTACATTCCCTGAACTCCTCCCACACTTCCTGGTCAAGCAACAGTCAATCACATTCTCACCAGCCAATCAGAGTAAGGACCGCCCCTATGTGAAGTTAGTGCCAGAAATACCAACGAAAAAAAAAACCGAACGAAAAATCCAAAGCGACAAAATAAAGCTTCAAACGAAAATGTGAAGATAAAAAATAAAAATACAAAAACAAACGCAAATGTGAAGCATTTTCGTTCGTTTCTTAGAATTTTACGATTTTTTTAGCACTAATCTGATCCCATACGCCTCAGCCAATCATCATTCATACGTGCGTGGCGACACAGCGAGACACCATGCGTTTGAGGCTCCGCGGCGGAGCTGGAATTCTTATCATTTATCCAGTGGCTTGTGCCCCGGCGGGTTGATGGAGGTGTGTTAAGAGCGCGGCGCCTGATCAGCGGGATTAAAGGGCCGCGGCGGCTTTACCGCGGATCAGTGGGACGTGAGCAGGAACCCAAGAGCTCGGCCTCTTGGAGAGAAAAAGAGAGTTCCGATGATTCACACCGGAATTTGCAAAATGTAAAAATTCGGAACGAAGATTGCCGGAATAAGCACGCAGAAGTTCAGTACGGGCTTCAGTAAGATTGATTGATGGATCGGTACACAGAAAGACAGACACAATAAAATAAATAGTTGATGTATAGACGGATGAAAAGATTAAAAAAAGAGAAAGAGATATAAATATCTAGAAGGTCAAACAGACAAAGAGAGATATAAATACAGATTTATCAACAGGTAGACAAACAGTTGATTATACAGTGAACAGTATTTGCCGGTAAAGCCGGTCCGGGAATTTTCCTGGATTTTACCGGCATTGCGGTAAAGTTTGGTGCACCATTTGGGAACGACTTTCCGAGGAAACAGTGCGCTTAAACGACTTTAATCCTTCCTGCAATTAGCAGCTGTCAGTTACGGGAGGAAGTGGCTAATCTTTTCATTACCCGGGAATCAAACGGCTGATAATATTCCGGTGAGTTTTTCCGGCAGTGGCGCTTTCCCGCCGCACCTTTACGTCTTTATTAGGCGCTTTATTAAAAAGCCGGTCATGAGGGAGGGAGTTTTTTTTATTGAAAAGCAGGAAGTAAAGTCTCCGCGGGAGCACTTACGGAACGTCTCTGAGGGAAGTGCGGAATTCTGGGAGAATTGCGGAGCTTTTGAGGAAATGAGGTTTCCCGGATCGTCTGGCGCGGGATATGAAGAAGATGTTGATGATGGCGTCTCGCGAGGACCGTGAGATCGGCCTCTGATTTTGGCAGCTACACTGATGGACATTAAAATTGATTTGCGTAATGAACGGAAATGCCACATTTACACATCCCAAAGGCGGCTGCGCACGAGTGATGCATTCTGGGCAATGAACAGCAGATTATTCACCTCTTTTAGTTAAACTTGTCGTTTAAACACATGAGATTGAGGGTCTGTCTCAATTTGTCCACCCAACCAACTGTCTGTCTGTCTGTCTGTCTGTCTATCTATCTATCTATCTATCTATCTATCTATCTATCTATCTATCTATCTATCTATCTATCTATTAAGCTGTTTGTGTGTTTGTCAATTAATCTGTCTGCGTGTGTATACCTGTCCATCTATCTGTCTGTTTTTCTATTTGTCGATAAATCTGTCTGCCTGTCTCTATAATCAACTGTTTGTCTACCTGTTGATGAATCTGTATTTATGTGTCTCTTTGTCTGTCTGACCTTCTAGATATTTATATTCATTTATCTTTTTTTTTTTTATCTTTTCATCTGTCTATACATCAACTATTTATTTTATGGTGTCTGTCTTTCTGTCTACCGATCCATGAATTAATTTATATCTAAATGTATATGTGTGTGTGTGTGTGTGTGTGTGTGTGTGTACTGTACGTATATATTTAGTGTGTGTGTGTGTGTGCATGTATACTGTATTAATTTAGTGTGCGTCTATATATACGGTATATATTTAGTGTGTGTGTGTGTGTGTGTGTGTGTGTGTGTGTGTGTGTGTGTGTGACTTTTTAATGGACACTTTCATTCACATTGGGAATAAACGCTCACTCATTATTAAAATTCATGCCGAACTTCAGACGCTTTAAGTCGACGGGGGATCAATTTGCATGATCAGCCAATTATCAGACAACGAGTAATAAATTATCAATTAGAAGCTAAAATCTGTTGGATGAATCATGCAATTACGTCTTTGTAATTGTGCATTATTGCGGCGTTTTAAGTGCTGGACTGATGGGCAGAACAATGTGGAGCGGTGGAGTAAGACATTAACACGCCGGCGCTGAAAGGCTTTAATGCGGCGAGAGCTGTTCACACTAGTGTTAGCGCTTCAACTCTACATCAACAGCAGACAGACAGACACACAGACAGACACCCGTCTCACCACCACCTGTCTCTCTCTCTCTCTCTCTCTCTCTCTCTCTCTTTCTCTCCCACTCTCTCTGTCTGTCTCTCTGTCTGTCTGTCTCTCTCTCTGTCTGTCTCTCTCTGTCTGTCTGTCTCTCTCTCTGTCTGTCTGTCTGTCTCTCGGGGTGTCGGTGTCTCTCTCTCTGTCTCTCTCTCTGTCATTCTCTCTCTCTCTGTCTGTTTCTCGGGGTGTTGGCGTCTCTCTCTCTCTCTCTCTCTCTCTCTCTCTCTCTCTCTGTCTCTCTCTTTATTTATCTATCTTTCTCTCTCTCTATCTCTATGCCTGTCTGTCTCTCACTCTCTCTCTTTATTTCTTTCTCTTTCTTTGTCTCTTTTTCTCTGTCTCTCTGTCTTTCTCTGTCTTTCTCGGGTTGTTGGTGTCTCACTCTTTCTTTCTTTCTTTCTCTTACTTTCTCTCTTTCTCTCTCTGTCTGTCTGTCACTTTCGCTCTCTTTCTCTATCTCTCTGTCTGTCTGTCTGTCTGTCTGTCTCTCTCGGGGTGTTGGTGTCTCACTCTCTCTCTCTCTCTTTCTTTCTCTCTCTCTTTTTCTCTGTCTCTCTGGGTGTTGGTGTCTCACTCTGTCTGTCTCTCACTCTCTCTTTTTTTTCTTTCTTTCTTTTCTCTCTCTGTCTCCCTCTCTCGCTCGCTCGCTTCTTCTCTCTCACTCTCTCTTTTTCTTTCTCTTTTTCTCTTTCTTTCTCTGACTCTCTCTCGCTCTCACTTTCTCTTGTCTCTCTTTTTCTCTTGTCCCCTCTCTTAATTCTATTGCTTTATTTCTCCATTCCTTTATTGCTCTTGCCCTTCTTTATCTCTCTTGACACATTCTTGCCCAAATCTCTGTCTCTCTATCTCTGTCTCTCTCTCTTGCTCTGTCAATCTCTCTTTATATGTGCCCTCCCCTTTCTCTCTCACTCTCTCTCTTCTTCTTCTCTCTCTCTGTCTCTCTCTACCTCCCTTTCAATCTCTCTCTCTTTCTCTCTCTCTCTCTCGCTCTCTCTCCCTCTTTTCTCTCTATCTGTCTTTCAATTCTCTCTCTCTCTCTCTCTCTCTCTCTCTCCCTCTTTTCTCTCTATCTGTCTTTCAATATCTCTCTCTCTCTCTCTCTTTTGCAGACATTCACAGGAGCGGCGTCTAACCGGATCACTCATCAGCTCTACTCGTTTGTCTCTCCATCCTCCCGTCCCGAGCGGAACACACTTCTGCTTCATCCAGGCCGGAGCCGACCTTCAGCAAACCCTTCACCGGTCATCATCATTCAGATCTCCAGAAGAACATCGCGCTTGCTTTTCTCTCAAGTCCGTCTACCTTTCAAAATAAAAGTCCCGGCGAGGAGGTGTTGCGTAGGAGCCGAGCGCCGTGAGGTGGGTGAAGGACTCAAAGACCCTGGAACACTGATGCTGGAAGCGTCTCTTCACGGGACGCCGTGTCTGGGTGTCGCCCCTCCCTCACTCCGGGACTTTTGTCTCGCTCACTCTCTGCTTTAAATGTCTGTCTCTAATGGGTATATCATCTCTTTGTTTTGACGCTGGGTGGACACTGCTGGTGATGGAGTGATGGCGTAGATAGAAAATAAAGGGTCTGTTCATGTAAACGTGCACAACTTTCTCCCTGGCGATTCATTCTGCTGAAGGTCAACAGGTCACGATTTTGTGACACCGTATATTACGAAACATATAGTATATATGTATATATAATATGTATATGTTTATATATTTATACTTATATATACATACAATAAATATGTATTTATTATGTATATATAAATTTGTGTGTGTGTGTGTATATATATGTACATATATTAGTGTATGAAATTGTTTGTGTACTTGTTTGTATACTTTATACATGATATATATGTACACATATTATAAAAATTTAGGCTGCACCGAATTATATAGATTATACAGAAAACATATACAGTTCATGTTTAGATTGGCCAATCAAATGCATTCGTTCCGCCCCTTACTGACATATGAGCGACAAGCGAAATTATTTTTCAATAAAAAGGATTTTTCCAGGGTTCAGAAACTGTTTATTACATCTGGTTATTACACTGTGCAGCCTAAATGTGTGTGTGTATGCGTGTGTACAAATCGGTACATGAATTTAGATTAATTTAAATTCTACTTGCAGAATTAATCTATTTTATATTAAAATAGAATAATTTTAATCATAATATGTTTACTTAATTTTTGTTTCTTCCTATGTTTTACTGACGTTGGAAAGATTTCACATTCTAGCTGCGTTGAGATTTATTTTAGTTGTGACGTTTCGGAGCGGAAACGCAGAGACGGAAACGACAGATTCCACTCCGGCAGAAGAAGAAAGAGAGAATACGGTCACTTTCAGAGAAAAGCAGTAATTCATCAGTCTCACGGGCCGAGCCGCTGCCTCGCTTGTGAATTTTAATGGTGTTTTTATGGTTACTAATAAAGTCTGTTATGCTTCTGGCAAATATGCAGAGCACGACATCGCTCGCTTCCAATTACTGAGCAACTCAAGGAGATTCACTCCTCATTCCTTATGCCTGAGATTTACTTAGGAATAGCAGGACTCTCTCACTCTTTTTCTCCATCTTCCTCTCTCTCTCTCTCTTTGTATTTCTTTCTCTCAGTGTCTCTCTTTGTATTTCTCTCTCTCCCTCTTTGTATCCATCTTTTTCTCTCTGTGTCTCTCTTTGTGTCCCTCTCTTTCTTGCTCTCTCTCCCTCACTCTTTCTCTCTCTCTTTGTATCTCTCTCTGTCTCTTTGTATCTCTCTTTCTTTCTCTCTCTCTTCCTCCCTCTCTGTCTCTCTTTATGTATCTCTTTATCTGCCTGTTTTCTCCGTCTCTCGTCTCTTTATCTCGCTTTGTCTGTCTGTATCTCTCTTTGTCTCTCTTTCTATCTGTCATCTCATGTCCATCTCTTTTACTCTGTCTCTCTGTATCTCTCTCTCATTCAGTCTCTCTTTCTCGTTGTCTCGCTCTTTTTCTCTCTCTTACTCTGTCTCTCTCCGTATCTGTCTTTCTGTCTTGCTCTGTCTCTTTCTTCGTCCATCTCTTTCTCTCTGTCTGTCTGTTACTCTCTCTTTCTCTGTCTCTCTCTCTCTGTCACTCATTCTTTCACTTCACATGTCTCTTCTTCTTCCTTCTTCCCCTTTTCTTTCAGGCTTGCTCTCTCGTCTTTTTCAGTCTTCCCTCCTCTCAAGTTCAGAGGTGGTGAACATCTTCATCATCGCAATTGTATGTCTTATATTTTCAGCCTTAAAAGTAAAAAAAAAGTCATTTTAATGTGAAAGATACGCCTCGTTTCGTCTAGCATGTCGGGAACGTTCTTCTGCTTCCTGTCGTCCGCTAACCGTCTGATCAATGGTCGCTTCTCAGTGTTGGCGAATGGTATTTGTGGCGTGCTGTGATGAATCGGCCGCCATTGATCGGCACGTAATGACATCACGGCGTGCTCGCCAACCCCACCCCCCGTCCTCACGTTCGACGTTCGCATTACTCCTCTTGATTTCCGCACAATATTTTGTGTCTGATGATGCTGCGGGATCGATAAAGCCATAACCAGAAATCACCGGAGGCGAGCTGCAGAGCGTCGTTATTATAGCGATATTTCTGCCCCGCGTGATCCCTCCATCCGCGGACCCTCACCTGTCGCACTCTCAGGACTTCATTCCAAAGATGGATCTGCTGCGTGTGTCCTGTGAGATGATGCTGATGCTGAGGACCTCACATCTATATTACACGCGCATCATGAGGGTTTATGTTTGGATCCGAAGATTGTTACGACAAATCATGGACTGAAGACGATCTACTGAAGCATGCAGAGACATAATTACCGGAACGATGTGCTTTTTTTTATGTATTTCCCAGAGAGATGAAATAAGGAACACGGTTCGACTTCAAACCCCACTGTCTGTACGGCTGACCACCGACTGCGTGGCTAGCTGCGGTGGTCCGCTTTGCGTTGCTCTGCGAGGCTTTGATGAAATGGCAGCTTGAGTGTTCGGCTGGAGAGCGGCAGGCGAGTGGCTTTTAAAAGCGCAGGAAAGGGCCGGTGCGTCCTGACGGGTCTTTTGATGGGCTGCACACACTCCTGCCGGAATAGCATTACAGAGTTTAGCATAATGACTGTGTGTGTGAATGAGAAGGTTTTTCAGAAGAGGTGGGAAAAAAAAAACCTCTTCGGCTTTTAGACCAATCAAGCTTTCAGAGCTGCTCCGACGTCTTTCAGCGAAAGGCCGAACGTTACACGCAAGCGAAGGCAGCGGGTCAAAAGTGCATGAGGAAAGCGTCTCGGCTCCACACCAAAGCCTAGACGAGTCGTTTGAGGATACGGCTGCTTTTTTTCTAGAAGAATCGAACTCCTGTAGGTTAGAAGAAAACCTTTATGCTTCCCAACAATGAGAAATTAACATTTTGCAGCAGCCACAGTGGTAAACAATAAATGAAGATAAGAAATATGGATGGAAAAATATTACACATCGTTGATATCGAATTAGAATATGAATACATTTTTTTTTAAATATACAAAAATTAAATATCTTTACAGTATATTTTGCACATATTGTTGGTATGAAACAAGTGTCTTTGAAATTCAATGAATTGTCATTGTTAGCTGCTGATACAATGTGTTCAGCTTCACTGTTACAATGTTGACTCTTAGCAGACAATTCGTGGACACAAAAAGGTTACAGTGAGTCATTCAAGGTCACTATGGGACTTCAGGGGCCAACAAGGTCAAATCAAGGTCACCTGTAGTAATTTCAAGGGTCACCATGAGTACATCAAGGTATCCATAGGGCAAGATACTAGGTAATTACAAAGGTGAGTATGGTGAAATCAAGGGTTGTCATGTGTAAATAAGGGGTCACTTCAGGTAAATAAGGGGTCACTGTGGGTCAATTCTTATGTCGGTGTGGTTAATCAGGATCACATTGGGCTATTAGACAAATTTCAAATGCATCTAAGGGTCACTAATAACATGTAAATCGTCCGTTGGCAAATGGCAAAATCAGGCCATCATTGGTAAAGTTGTACTAGAAATGCATTTTAAAGGTCACCGCAACGTTGGAGTTTGAGACTTGGACCTTGTGGGTTACACCTTCTCCCTTGGGTTTCTTCCCTGGTAGATTTGCCCAGAGGTGAGTGAGAGTGTGAATGTGTGTCCTGCTCTGTGATTGGTTGGCCTTTAATCTAGGTTGTGTGTCCCGCCTTCAGGACTAAAATGTATTGTCCCTGTGACCCAGAAATGGTGAAAGAATGTGCGGAAGAAACAAAATTCCGGATGGAGTTTTGGACCTGGAGGTAAAAACAGATACAGTATATAAAAAATGTTTGTGTAGTTTCTCATTTTAATGCACATTAATGTAGGATTACTTAGTTAAAAATCGTCAAATCGTTTATTATCATTTTGTATTATGATTATTGAAATGTGTTCATTTTAATAATGTAACTAGAGCTTTTTTTTGCTATTGTTTCCAAATCCCCCGTTTACGTACAAATACAGAATAGGCCACGCCCCTTCAAGGCCAAACATCCAATCATTCTACATCATCAGACTACAACCATTTTATTATTGACCACCAGTTAAACTCAAACCCCCTTTGACCAGTTGAATTATTCGTGGAATGTAAATGATCAGCACCGTGTGATGGCTTGCTGAAGTGTTTCTAACGTAAAGACGAGAAGTGTTGATCTGAGGCTCTTCTCCAGCGGTGGGAAAACACTTCCACGAGGCAGAATTGTTCCTCTCCGTTTGATTTCACCCTGGCACAGGCGCCGTCGCACATTTTGGCATCTCGACTTTAATTCAGTGCAATAACAAGATTGCGACGCCCCGGGACATCTCTCCCAACGCATTTCCCTGGAAATATTGACGCTGCGTTTAATATTATTTGTCTTCTCCGAGGCACACGGCCCTTTTTCTGCCTGTGCGCCAAATTGGATTGTGCTGCGCGGCTCGTTTTTAGTCGTTTATTTCTTATTCTCTCACGTTTTGGTGTCAGGCCTGCGTCGTCCTCGAATTAGCCGATGCCTTTCTTTTTGATAATGAGTCAGAAAAGTACAAATTAAAAGTTGAACTTTTGATGGGGTAACTGGAACTTCAGTTCTTGCGTTGCGAGTTTAAAGGGATTTTTACATTTTACAGCAGTGTTTTTATTAGTTTTGCATTATGTTTTCTGGAATTGTCCATGTGTTTCAGCAGAACTCTCATAACTAGATGTCAACTAATAAGTAATTAACGTGTAACGCCCTGTGGAAAGTTACATTTGTTTGCAACATTGTGAGACATTGTCTTCACGTTATATTTATAAATCCACACATTGTAGTGCTTCAATAAACCAAAAAAAAAACTAATAATTAAGAGGCGGAGTTAAAGCACTGATTCGTTTCACAAGTGATGACGTTCTGGTCGTACAAGATTTCTTTCCTCTGTATTATCAATATCAATGCTCATCAAAGTTAAGCAAAGATGAACCCGAAATTCTTAGGAGGATCCATCTTCATATCCATCCTCCAGGCGGTCGTACGGCACTCAGCGCTCTGTAGAGGAGTGAAACATGGAAAAATTGGAAACATGGAACATGGAGGAGTGACGCTTTAGGAAAACCATGAGTGCCATAATTAAAGATTTTCAGAGTCTTAAGAGGTGCAGGTGTGATTCAGTTTCAACAAACGAGAATAGGCAACTTTACTATACAATTATATTGACTTATTCGATTTGTTATTATTACAGGTCAATATATGCTTCGTGGAAGAGACGCGACTTCAGGCTGGACTTAAATTGACTCACTGATTCTGAGTCTTGAATTGTGTTAGGCAGAGCATTCCATTGTTTTGGTGCTAAATACGCAAAATATTGTACATTTTGGAGATTTGCGGTATTATAAGCTGGACAGAGTTTTGAGAGCGCAGCAGTCGTGTAGGCTCGTAGTAAGTGATGAGCTCACTGAGATATAGAGGAGCTAAAATGTTTAGTGCTTTATAAGTGATTAAAAGAATTATAATCTGAATGCAAAATTTAACATGTAGCCAGTGTAGCGACATTAACACTGGACTAATATGGTCATACTTTTTTGGTGAGTCTGCATTCTGAACTAACTGAAGTTTATCTATTAGTTTGGCAGAAGGACCTCCCAGTAGACCATTACAGTAATCTAACCGTGATGTCATAAACGCATGTATCAGTCTTTCTCAAAAGTGATGCTCCGCAAAAGTTATGTTCCAACTGTGACGCTCCGCTCTCCGTTCTCCATTGTTGAGGAAACTCACAAAGAGGAAGTAAGTTCTCCGAGTCGCTCAGCAGTGGTTCCGGACCGCTAGATATTAATCAAAGTGAAACATGTGAGGAGGAAGAGGCGGAGCAGGTGGGGGCGGGGCAGCTGCGCTTCTGCGTTGTTGTGCACTGCAGCCAGGTAACCCCCCCCCCCACACACACACACACACACACACGCCGCAGGCAGGAACAGGTGGTCTCACTGTAACTGCTATTAGACCACCACAAAACCTGCTATTGGCAGAAGTAAGATGGATTTGCATAAGTTTTCTGGCGCGGCGATGTGTTACTGTAAAACACACGGGGGGGGTGTGTGCGGATGGACTGTGTGTTTACCGACAGTGACACCGGTTATTGGGCGTTTGGGGCCGGACTGTGTTGTTTAAACCTTTTAGCCTCAGAGATCAATAAGGTATAATTGAGTCTGCGGGCGCGGCACAGGCTGACATCTCTCGGTCGAGCCGCCGCGGCGCGGGGAATTGGCACAGTTGTGTTTTGCTGCGTGGAGACTGGGAGTTTAGGCCACTTGAGGACTGGAAATGTCAGGAAAATGTCAGAAAGTGGTTTAGGAGGCAGTGTTGCTACAGAGATAAATCTCGTCTTAATGACGCGAGCGGAGCGGAAAGGCCTCGCGCTTCTGGCGCCGACGCAACGCAATTTGCGTTAGTCTGAAAATGAGCCGGAAGTTTTCAAGAGATTATTTCAAAGAGTAAAGTTTCGTACCCACGTACCGTATTTACTTGAATATAATCACCCCCCCACCGGATTTTTCAGGCGCAAAATAAAACTTATTTTTTTCTTTTCATTTTTGGCTAAATTACGTTACATTCCTCTTAAGGAACTACAGAACTTGTATCACTTTGATATCGTTTTGCTTGAATAATAGATCAAGTTAATCTGTTCTAGTGATCGAATCAAATTAATCTATTCTAGAGAATGGAACTACACCTCCCAGAATTCCTAGTGGATCTGGAGACTCTTTCCCCTCCAGTCAGAGCATGTGCAGAGCAGCTCGAGTGGTCTAGTGGTCATTTTTAGCCGTCTTTATAAATGATGATGAAACTTTGGACTCCGTTTGTAGCTGTTAGCGCTGAGCTACCCGGATGTGGTTTGTAGTCTCTGTTTGTTGTGATATAAATGAAAGTATTTGGTTTAATTTTATACAATAATTTAATAATAGTTTAATAATTTGGTAAAGTGTTATTTTGTCTCTGTTCAGTTTTGCGGCGTGTCTAATGTTTCTTTATTTCTGTGATTGCTCTACCTCTCCATCTCTCTCTCTCTCTCCATCTCTGTCTCTTTCTCCATTTCTCTCTCTCTCTCTCTCTCTCTCTCTCTCTCTCTCTGTCTCTCAATCCTCTTATCTTTTTCCCCTGTCGGTCACTTTTCCTCTCTCTCCTCATCTAACTTGAATGTCTTTCCAACGAGCCCCATGTGCTGAGATCATCTGCAACTTTCCATCCATCCCTCCTCTCCCTCTGTTCCTGTTGATTTCTTCTCTCTATCTGTCTCTCTTGGCTCTTCTATCTAACTCTATTTACCTGTGAGAGTGTGTGTGTGTGTGTGTGAGAGAGAGAGAGAGAGAATGAATGTGTCCTCTGGCAGGAGTAAGTGCCCGTGTAGTGGTTCTTCAGCGGGCACCCGGGTGTGTTTAGGTGTTGCAGATGGTCAGATGGTGTTTGTGGGTCGTCTTGCTGCTTTCTCGGGTGCAGTTTGGCATTTTCCGCCGCAGTCTGTTGTTTTCTTTACCACACAGCGGGGACTCGTGGGCATTAATGGTGAGCGTGGTTTCGGGAGCGGCACCGTGCCCACCTAACGAATCTGTGCGCTTGATGGGATGATCCAGTGGAAGGTCTGCGCGGAGCTGAAGAACACGTGATCCGCACCGCTTTCCTCCTCTGGCGAATCCCCGTGCGCTTCCTACGTGCCGATGCCTAATCGATGCCCACCGGAGCGAGGGCGGCCGACACTGACGCGGGCCTGACAGCTTGGGTGAATTATAAGCGCTGAGCTCCTCGCTCGCCCGCCAGTGCTGCTGTTATCCGGGTCTCTTGGCAAATGTTGTGAAATGTGCCTTGAAGAATGAGCCAGACCCAATATGGTGCCCGCTGTCCCCAGAGGCGGGCCATGTCCAGATGGCTCTCCCCCATCTCTCTCTCTCTCTCTCTCTCTCTCTCTCTCTCTCTCTCGCTCCTCTTTTCCCCTCTTGGTCTGTTTTCCACTCTCTCCCCATCTCACATCATCTCTCTTCATTTTCACTGTCTCTGTGTTTCTTTCTCTTTATTTAACCATGTTTGCTGTCTTGGTCCACCTCTTCTCTCTCTCTCCTTTTCCACTCTCACTCCTCATCCGACTTCATCTTTGTTTATTTTCCTCTCTAACCCCCCCCCCCCAATCTCTGCCTCTCTTTATACTCCGTTTTTATTTTTCCTTCACTATTTTTGCTTTCTTGCTCCACCTCTTCTCCTTTTCCCCTCTTGCTCTCTCCACCTCTTCTCCTTTTCCCCTCTCGCTCTCTCCACCTCTCCACCTCTTCTCCTTGCCCCCCCCCCCCTCTCTCTCTCTCTCTCGCTCCCTCTCACTTGCTCTCTCTCTCCCTCCCCATCTCTATCTTTCGCTCCGCTTCTCTTTTTTCCCTCTCGGTCTCTGTTCCACTCTCTCCTCATCTCACTTCTTTCTCTCTCACTCTCTCTCAGCCTTCTCCCCCTCTCACTCTCTCCCCTCTCTCTGTTCCTCCCTCTCTTCATTCTCCTTTTTTAATTTTTCGTTTACTATTTTTGCTGTCTCTCTCTCTCTCTCTCTCTCTCTCTCCATCTCACTTCATCTCTTCTCATTCTCCTCCTCCTGTTCACCATTTTCACCATCATCTTCTTTAACTCTGCCTTTCTCTCTTTTTGACCCCTTCTTTCACTTTACCCCTTCTTTCTCCATCTCCTTCTGACTCTCTTTCATCTCAGTTGCCTCTCTCTCCTTTTTTCTCTTTCTTTTCACTCCTACTTCTTCTGACTCCTTTTTTTCTCGATTCCTTTTTCTCTAGCGTTGATCACCTATTCAATCGCTCCTGCCCGTGCCTTTGTTTTTCTACCTTTCTTCTTCTTCTCAGCCGAGTAATGCCTCCCTCGTTCCGCTCGGTCCCTGTGCCCTCATTACGCTGCTTTTGAGAGTTAATAAACAGAAAGGTAATGTCGTTCTCGAGCAGTTCGCCGCACATTTGTCTGCCGCAGACGCAAAAGACTCCATGATGTGGAAAGCAGCTTGTTATTGGACTAAATGAAGCTAATGTGAAAAATGGAAGCGCAGGCTCGGCGCAGATGTGTAAAAACCACGGGAAAATTCACGGCTCATTGAAATTTAACGTTGCGTCGACAGGAGGTTATTTTTTTCCCTCCCTGCTTTTCTCTACGCAACAAATGTCGATTTTTATTTTTTTCAACCAGATTTTGTATTTTTCTTTCATTCACGTCACATTTCGGCTCTTGTCCCACGGTGAGTGACTCAGCATTTATGCTTTCGATGCCACTCCAACTATCTAGCGAAACGTTGACCCTGTGGAGTTGGTCCTCCATCCAGTCCTTCTTCAGCCCCTGGAAACGGCATCACATCAGCGTATGCTCGGGCTCTTCTCCTTTGACCTTCTTCTGGTTCTTCTGGACCAGCCTGGGGATGTTGTTCGTCCAGCCTGTCACTGCTCTTCCTCAGGGCTTCGTCCCAATGGGAAGTTCCTGGAAAGCAGATGCCTGGTGCTTTCTATGGATGACGGGACGTGACATCTACTCCGAGTTCCTCAGCCTGTCTGAAGGTCCATCCATCCGTTCTGGTCTGTTGCTAGGGTTCTCCAGCTTCTGCTAGTCTAGTTGAACTCCTCTAGATGTTCTCCTTTGCCCTCCTCTTCTGGCTTCTCTTGATGTGGAGGACACTCACACCTTGAGTTTTATCTTCCTAGCCACCGTCATGATGTTGTTGCTCACTGGTTATAGTCTTCACATCAAACAACCGATTAACTCTACGACTGTTTGCTTCGTGACGCTGTTTATGGGATGATCGTAATGATGGCGTCCTATGGCAGATGAAGACTGAGACGAATGACTCGCTCTCACCATTTTCGTCATCAAGTCTACCTTGTTCTCTCTCTGTCTCTTCTTATTCTCGTGTCTCTTGTTCTTCTTTCTACCGTCTACTATTCTTCTGTCTTCAGTCTCATCTTATTCTCTCTCTCTCTATCTTTTTTGTCTTTCTGTCTCTATCTCTCTCTCTTTTATGCTCATTCTTTTCACGTTATTTTATTCTCTCTTGTCTCTTTTGTCTTTCCTTCATTTCTCTCTTGCAATATCTGTCATTCATTTCTCACAACACTCGCTCTCTCTCTCTTTAATACATCGTTTTTGTCATCTCTCTTTCTCCCTGCGTGTCTTTCATTCATTCACTTTCTTACCGCTCTCTTCTTTTCCCCTCACTCTTTTTATCTTCCTCTCTTCTCTCTCTCTATAATCTCTCACTCACTCCTTTGCTTGATTTCTGCTGATGGAACTAGTCCACCGTTTAGCTTTGAGAGTGGATGATCAAGGCTTGTAGCGTGTGACACGTCTTCCTCCCTCATCCTGCCAGTGTCTGATGTTCCTCAGCTCAGCTTTGGCTCTCGCTCAGAAGATCCCAGAATGCCTCTGTAGTCTCTCCATCAACCGACACTGAATCCAATGTGACCAATGAGATGAAGAGCAAAGCAATTAGCGCGTGTCTTTCGCGCTCATCTGCGGGATCAGATCCTCGTCTGCTGCCTCCTTCACTCCATCCGGATCTGCCGCTCGGACCGTGAGGAGATCGTCAGCAGATGAGCGGCTCTCTGGTCCTCAAGCTCCTCTGATCTTCTGCTCTCCTCCATCTGCTCATCCTCGGCCTCCTACTCGTCTCCTCTCTCAGCTCGCGGCCAGTTGTCTTCTGTCAGAGTCCAGGACGATGAGATTTTTCTCGTTTAACATCTTTTCTTGGATTGAAAGACATCAAAACAAGATGAAAATGTCAGTAATTTGCAGCAGCCAAAAAGGTTTCTACATGTGCTAGTGTGTTTCATTAACCCTCTCTCTCTCTCTCTCTCTCTCTCTCTCTCTCCTTCACTCTCTCACTCGCTCGCTATCTCTCTTTCTCTCTCTCGCTATCTCTTTCTCTCTCTCGCACTCTCTCTTTCTCGCTCTCACTCTCTTTCCTATCGCTCTCTTTTTCGCTCTCATTCTCTCTCTCTCTCTCTCTCTCTCTCTATTTGTATCTCTCACAGTCTCTCCCTCACTCTGTCTCTCTCTCTCTCTTTCTCTGTCTCTCACTCACTGTCTTTCTCTCTCTGTCACTCACTCTCTCTCTCTCTCTGTCACTCACTCTCTTTTACTAACTTTCTTTCTCATTTACCCCTCTATCTCTCTCTCTCTCTCTCTCTCTCTCACTCTATTCATTCTCACTTCTGCACTTTCTATACTTCTGTTATCATTCACTTTCTCTCACAAGCTTTTCATCCTTTAATGCTTTCTCTGTCTAACACTTTGTGTCTTCTGTCTCCGTCTTTCTCGGTCTACTATAGCTCTCTTCCTCTAGTCCTCACTTTCTACTTCCATATAATCACCCTGTTTCAATCACACACTCTTCATCGTTTTTACTTTCTCTTGTTCCTCTACTCTCTCTCTCTCTCTCTCTCTCTGTCTCACTCTCAAAATCCATTGTCTGATCTTTAGGGATAATTTACACGTTTGGCAAGTTTCATTTCTCTTTATTAATCGGGTGTTTGTGTCACGAGGCTGTAAATTGAGTTCAGCTCAGGCGTCTTCATTCACTTTCTCCCCCGTCGTGAAGATCAAACATCAGCTGAACATCTGAATCTTTCCTTCTTCCTTGACGGGTGCTAATTTTATTCATGTTCTCATTGTTTTAGTAAAAATAAATCTGTTGTTTCTTTAACCGTCTCCTGCTGAGTTCCGGAAAATGCTTTTCTTTGAATTTCAGTCTGCGAGGAAATAACAACCTGTAGCTCGGCACCATGAATCACAGAAAAGGCTGGAGGAGATGTGCCAGATTCAGACGCAGAGAAAAATCCATACTAGATTAAACTAGATTAAAAGATGCATGCAAAATATAAAATCTATATTGAAAGTGAAATTATCCTTTAAAAATATATTTTAAAAAAAAAATCACAAAATAGTAAAATATTTAATTTAACCCAATCAAATATTGTTACGAAAATAAGAAATATACATAAAAAGCACACTATATTGTGTCAAGCAATAAAATGTTATTTTATATTGATTTGATTTTTTATTAAGCTCCAATTATCATTAAAAAACTAAATTGTGACGTACGCAGGCAAGATCTTTATATCTCTTGATTTAAATAAATTAAAAACGAACAGAATGTATATCTATACATTTCAATTTTTAGTCATTCATGATCATTTTGGGCTAGATCTATATTAAGAAATCTTGGAAACGTGTCGTATTCCCGTGTCTCAGTATGATTCAGTAAAAAGAACTTGGTTTATCTTAATATAAAAATCAAACACACTCGAGAAGCATGCGCAGCAATATTAAGAAAAAAATGTTAAGAACAGAACACGTTATTACTGATTGTTCCTTGAAGGCCTGAATATGCATTTTGTTTGTTTTTCTTTTAAAATTAGTTTGTTTGTCATTTTAAACATATAAATTATATAAATAAGAAACGTGCATGCGAACACAGACACACACATGTGGTTTGATATGGTCACGGATGACACTGATCCAGGAACAGTGTGTTTTGCTTTGTGCTGTATTGAACATGGCGGCGTTAAGAAACCTCGTGCTCCGCCCTCCAGTCTCCTGCTGATGTCTTCCTTCCGGATCCGCTGTCAACAGCAGTTAAGCATCACGCTTCACGCCTGCAGTCCTTGTCCAGATGATATTTGATATCATGAGTGATGGTGAAGAGTGTGTGATACACGCGTGATCACTATATATGTGCGTGTGTGTCCTGTAATGTCCTCTCGCTGGGGTCCGGAGCGAGCGGTGGTGCGGGGTAATTGGAGCAGAAGGTGAGATGGTGTTTGAGCTGATGAGAGGCTCGGCGAGACAGATTTGAGCTTTCTGTGTAATTAAGGCTGCGGGGAGTCAGGGAAGTGACAGAGTTCCGGATCGTTCCATTCTCACATCAGGACCGGTGATGGCTCGTCTGATCATCTAAGCCTCGTGACATGACTCACACCCGACACAGGACTTCTAGAACCTTTGAGTTTGGAGTTGAAGGACTCTTGTGTAGATTAGGGCTGTCAAAGTTAACGCATTAACAAATGCAATTAATTTGAAATGCTGATTTGCGTCAATTATTGTCAACGCCGTTAAGAACAGTTTTTTTTTCACTTTCGGTTTGGCGAGGTGCTCGTGTCACCAGGTGCGGCTCATTATGATCAGCAGCCCACAGTGATTGTTTTCACCTGCTGCCATTTAGTTTAAGAACAGACACTTGCTTGTCTCTATTTGGATTCGTGGTTTTAAACGAACATTTTCTATTCATGCTTTACAGCTTTATAGACGCAGTACCTTTTCAGCTGCAAATAACTTGCTGGTCAGAATTCTCGGTCTGATCAAATCTCTGTTCATCAAGCCGCCGCTTTCAAACTTTCAATTGATGTATAACACTTGTATATAAGACCAATATTGCAGATAGACAGCTAGACAGATTGATTAATTTAGGATCAAAATCAGAATGATTTTGTTAACTAATTTATTATTTATTATTATTATTATTAGTTGATTTATTGATTGATTGGTTCATTTATTTATAATATGATTGATTGATTGATTGATTTTTTAGACTGCTTGGTCAGTTTGTTGATTGAATAAGTGGATGAATATGCATACATACTTTGTTGATTGATTGGTGTTTGTTTTATTGATTTATTGATTTGATAGATATATTGATAGATAGACATACTGATTGATTGATTAATTGATTGGTTGGTTGGTTTACATACAGACTGGTTGATGGTTGATCATACAGACATACTATGATGATATTACATACTATGATGATCTGATGTGCGATGCTCTAGTGTGTGTGTGTGTGTGTGTGTGTGTGTGTGTGTGTGTGTGTGTGTGTGTGATCGATGAGACTCGTGGTGTCTGGATCATCAGCGTCTGATTGTGTTGCAGTGATTTCCTCAGACTGTTTGTTGCTGATTGGGTTTTTGTGGATTGTGAATCTCTCAGAGCGATTCTGATAAGAGCTGATTGCAGATCAGAGACGGTTTGATCGGTTAACGAGCGACGTCTTCTGTTCCCGCTCGTTCTGTCGTGATCAAGAACAAGGCGGTAAATGAGCGGACGCGGCGGTAATGAACTCGTAACTGGCGCCGCGAGTGAGAGAAACCGAAGAGGTTTGCACCAGCTTTTAATCGAAAGCAGAACTCGATTTAGTCTCAGGGAAGCGTTATTGATACAGAGTTCTGATAACAGGGTAAGTTCAGCTGATAAGGGCTGATCACACACACTGTTCTTCGCTTTCCCGCCAGTCTCCGTGGTGACGGAATCACGTGATCCGCGCGGCGGGCCGAGGTCACACGCCTGACCTCCGCATCATTAACACGTGCTAATTAGTGAGGAAAATAAACACGCCGCCTAATTAATGGAGGAACAAAGACAGCGACACCAAACCCAGACAGTCCGTATCAAAGCGGCGGGTCAGAGACGCTGCTCACGGTGTTTTGCCTGTGTGTGCGCGTGTGAGAATGAATGTGTGTGTGTGTGCGCGCGTGCACTTTGCTTTTTTCATTTTTTCCCCAGCAGAATGGCTATATACAGTGTGTGTGGGTGTGTGTGTGTGTGTGTGTGTGTGTGTGTCTTCTACACTACAGTATACTGTCATTTTTGTTTTTCTCTTTTTTTTCACAGCAAAATGGTTATATACATAACTGTAAATTTTCCAAGCAGAATGGTTTTATACAGTGTGTGTATGTGTGCCTGCGTGTGTGAGAATGAGTGTGTGTATGTGTCTTTATAGGAATGTTTGTGTGTGTGTGTGTGTGTGTGAGAGAGATAAAGCGTATGACCATGTAATAGTATTTGTGCATGTGTATTGATATGCATAATAGAGTGTATGAGTGTGTATTTTTGTGTGTCTACAGTGTATTTTTGTGTGTGTACAATGTCTGTTGATTTGTATGTACTGTGTGTGAGAGAGAGAAAGGTTAAAAAATGTAACGTTGTAATGTTAACGTGTGTGTGTAAGAGTGTGTGTGTGTGTTTGTGTTGTGTGTAGACATGTGTATTGCCGTGTTTGTACTTGCGTGTTCGTGAGAATCCATTTATGTTTTTAGGTGTGTAATTTTGTGGGCTTATGAGTGTGTGCACATGTGTGTATGTGTGTGTGCGAATTTCTGAAGAACCGATGATTTTTTTTCCCCCGTGTGTGTGACATATCAGTGTACAAAACAATATCTGTGTAATCTTTTCACCTCTTGTACACAAAATCATGTCACATTACACGTCCCGTCGGGGTCCCGGACCGGTGGACTCTTTACTCACAGACTAGGCCGGACACGACCCCGGCGAGAGGTCGCGCTTCCTAATGGCGGCTGATTCCCTCTCCTCGCCGTGTAGGACGCGTGTAGATCGTTAGTTTCCCGTCACCGTGTCCTTCACGATTCACGAACCTCCGCGCCACTAAGAAGCCATTTACAATGCGTCTCCCCATATGGTTTCATCACTATTCCAGCACAGTCGCTCATAAAACCCAGGAACTGTCAGCCTTTTTAAAAATGGCATTATCCGGCTTAATGATGCAGCACTTTAATAGCATTGAGGGGGAAAAAAACCCAATAAAGGAGCCGAGCAGAGACCGGGGTGGGCTCCACATAATAAAAGAGCTGTTTGTCATCCGTGTGTGTGTGTGTGTGTGTGTGTGTGTGTGTGTGTGTGTGTGTGTGAGGACATGCTGTGGGGCGTTTTCTTGAGAAAATCAGACGGGAATAGAGTGGCACGCTTTTAACATCGACTAATTGTAATACACCAACTGGCCACTAGAGGCTTTTTTCTTAAAGATACAGTGAACTCTTGTTTATCGCGGTAGATAGAAAATCCGCAAAGTAGGAAAACCATATTTACAAACGTATTTATTCTTTTTCTGGGATGCTTCTTCAATTTCTTCCGAAGTTGTTTTTCGGTCTTGTTTTTGAGAGGCTGGAAGAACATTGGAAGTTGCTTCTGCTGCTTCATTTTGCGATCGAAGAGCATCCTGTAAGAGCATCCTGTAGGGCAGGAAGCTAGTGCCTGTAGTCCAAAAGAAAATAAATGAGACGTACAAAAATTAAAAAAAAGTAAAAAAAAAATAGTTTCAAACCAAAATGTGAAGATTGCAGGGAAAAAAAAAACAAATGTAAATGTGAAGCATTTTTCATTCGTTTCTTTGAAATTTACGTTTGATATTTTTGGCATGTAACATTTGACTTAAACATTTGATTTAAAAATTGTTACATAACCTAACCCTAAACCTTCATAACAGATGAACCGGATTTACATAAAAAAATATATCTGACTTTCGTTTATTTTTCACAAGTCTGGCGGGCCGGATTAAAACACTTAACGGGCCGTAGCTTGCCCACCCCTGCTGTAGCGAGGCATGTCTTCATCATTTTGTTACAGAATTGCACAGAACGAACCACATCCTCGTCCCACTCTTGCGACAATTCTTTAAACTCCTTCGCAAGGTTGCAGAGCTCAGCAAGCCGTTCTAATGTTAAGCCTGTTTCTCCGACAATTTCGTGGGTCTCTTCCGGTCTTTCACTTTCTTCCTCACTGGTCGATTTCGTCAGGTCTTCGAGGTC